>BSBK01000898.1:3437500-3695000 GCA_027943335.1 Chamaecyparis obtusa
AGAGAAGGTTGCTAGGTATGTTTATGGCTTGAGACCTAGTATTCAAGAAGAATTACTTACTATTTGGATGAAAACTATAGGAGATGCTTATCAAATGGCATTGAAGATTGAGGAGAAGTTGAACAAGAGGTTTGAAGGAAGACAAAATAATAGGAACCAAGGTGGTAAGACTAATGAAACAATTGCTGGAGGTAATGTGATAGAGAATCCTAAGAAGACTGATGAAGGATCTGGGAGTGGTCAAGTCACTAAGAGCTACAATAATGGACAGAGAGGGAGAGAGGGAGATGGAGAAATGAGTTCACTGGTACTTGTTTTCAGTGTGGTGAAGAGGGTCATAGAAGTTTTCAATGTCCTAGAAAAAGAGTTGCACTGACTGCTAAAGAAGACATAGAGAATGTTGCAGAGAAAGGTGAATTTATTATCACTAGGAGGTTGGCTACATGTGCTAAGGAACCGGTGCAAAGATGAAATTTGTTTAGAACCAGATGCAAATGCAAGAATAAGGTATGTAATGTTATAGTTGATGGTGGCAATTTTGAAAACTTTGTTTCAAAAGAGATGGTTAGTAAATTGAACTTGGAAAGAAAGAAACACCCTAACCCTTATCAAATTAGTTGGATACAAGATGTGTCTAAGGTTAGGATTGAAGAGCAATGCTTGGTTAATTTTCAGATTGGATCTTATCATGATGAAATATTATATGATGTATTTCCTATGGATGCTTATTATCTATTGCTCGGGAGACCCTGGCAATTTGATAGGCATGTTATGTTTGATGGTTGTGCAAATACATATGTGGTAATGCATGGTGGATCCATGCATAAGTTGTTACCTTTGCAGGAAGTTGGGGCTAGTGGATGTGGAGTTATCAGGTGTTGTTCTTATGACAGTGACAAACATCAGGAGAAGACAGTTGATGAACCTATTCATGTGGATGAGAGAGAGCCGAGTTTGAAAGGAAAAGAGAATGATATAGTTGAGGAATTTATAGAGATTAAGAGGTAGATGGTCTTTTTGAAAAAGATAGTGCAGCAAATGATGACACTAGTGACATAGAGATATGAAGATGGTGCCGAGTTGATTCATAAGTCTGGAGAAGATATGATTCACTGAAGTACTGGTGTAATCAACAATGGAAAAGATGGTCAGAATCAGTTTCTGTCAGTTGCACAAAGGAAAGATGAGAAAAGTGCAGGGCAAGATAATTTGCTAAGTGTGACAATAGATAAAGTGAAGACAACATGGAATGAAGGAACATAAGAAATATGGGTTAAGAATAGATATGGTATGCTTGTCCTGATTCCCCTAAGATGTTCATGAGAACATTCTTTTTATTTACCTGGGGTGTCTGATGTAGGAGCATCTTGGATCTTGAGCAATCTTACATCACCAAAAACATTTTCTGTTTCCATACATGTCTGATGTTTGTTTAGTAGCCGTTGCTGCTATTGGTTTCTAGCCTTGCGAAGTTAATGTAGTGTAGTGGACCTAATTGTGAGAAATCTCCTAAGGGCACACATCCTAATTCATTTTGATCTGGGAGTTATCTTCATTTTCCTCAAGCATCAATTTTTTGTCAGTTTCGCATGAAACGTGTGGTATTTCACCTTGTGCGGTTCTGTACTGGGAAATTGGAGCTTACGTGGTTGGGGATATGTTCTTGGATCATGTGTGGACCTAAATATATCTTCACATCATGTTTTGTTATTTTTGTCTTTAGTTTTGGTATCTCTCCTTAGGCTAGACCTATATTGTAATTAAATGCATGACTGGCCGACTTGTGGCTTAGCTGGCTATATATTGAGAGCCTTGGTTGATGTAGGGGTAGTGATATGAGGAGGATGTAGAGAAGAGTAGAATCATGATTGGATCCTGCAAGATCTTGAAGATCAGATGGTTTATCTGATATTGTAATAGAAGAGCTAGTGGTTTTCATGCTTGGAGACAAGAGATTGCTTGGAGGCTTGTGAGCTCAGGTTTAGATCTGCCTTAGTGTTTTCATCAGTTAATGATGTGTTTCAGAGTTGGACTAGCTAGTATATTGCTGAGATACTTTGTAATTTCATTGTATAAGGCCGAAACCCGGAAGGCCTCACAGCCGGGCATGTTGAATGAAATTCTATTTTGAAGCGTTATATTGTTATATTCTGCTGTGATAGTTGTTGTAAGTGCTGGTGTAGGTTTGGACTATCCCTTATTGGATCCTCCATCCCTGCCCTGTGTTAGAAAGTTGATAAATAAAATAAGTTCAAATAGTCTATTTTAGAAATTTTAGAAATTATTGTTAAAGATAAAGGGGGTCTTGGTATAAGAAGGCTTAAAATCTTCAATAACCTTGTAATCATGGCCTAAGCTTCTGCAAATCTGTACTTTCCCATATTTGATAATCTCAAATTTTCTGTACCTCTGCCCTCATGGGTGTGACATGAGGGGGTCCCAATTGCCCTCCCTTCAAGATCTCCAACTTCTCTACCCATTCCACATGTTACTTCCACCTAAAATGTGGGCCCTATTTCTGTTGACTTTGCTGCTTCCGAGTCACTGAATTTAGGGTTGGACTCTTTTTTTCTAATGAGGAGCCTGCATTGTATGTGGAAAAGCTCATGGGGAATAATACCCCAAGGAAGAAAGATATGTAGTTAGGTTTGGGGAAAAGCTTAGTTGTTTGTTCTAGATAAAATAATGAAAAATATTATCCAAGACATAGAGCTCTCCTTAATAGGCAACTTTCTAGCCTTTCATGTCCCAATGTTGATCACAATAGAAGATGGGCTAATGAGATTTGAAAACTTAAAGGGAGTGTTGGCATTATTGCTATGGTGAATAGCATTTTTTATTTAGTTTTCTTAACCATGGTAATCTCATTAAAGTTCTGACGGGGGCCCTAGGCTTTTGATAAAAGTTTGAAACAAAATTCTTTCTCTATGTACAAGTGGAAATCGAGGTTTTGACTCCTTGACTGATTTGAGGGAAATTATTCCTACTTGGGCTCATCTCCCTAGTCTCTCTTTAGAGTTATAGGACTATAATGTCATTAGAGGTATAGAGAATTCTTTTGGTACCCTCATGGCTACCGATAAAGTCACTATGCATAGGTCGAGGTTAATTTTTGCAAGGATTTATTTTAGTGTGGCTATTAACACAATTATTCCTACCTTGATAACCCTTATCTATCTAAGTTTAGAAGATGGAATTGAATATTGGAATATGAAAATGCAATTTTGTGTTGTCAAAATTGCAATAAATTTGGTGACCTCAATGTGGCCTGCAAAAATCCTTTATTTGGGGATGAATTCAATAGTTGTGGGAAAATAGATCCAACAGTTGTCCCAAAACACAGGAGCCGAGGGTTATCAAAAAGGGTCAAAGAAAGGGAAATATTATAGATGCATAAAGTCATCGAAGGTAAAAAAGTGCAACAACCTTCTATTGGTTTGGTTCAAGACGGGGCTCTTAACAATTCTAGTCACATGACAATCTCTCAGGCTATTGAACCTAATCTAGGATAGTACTCAAGCTGGTCTAGCTCAAGCTAAACCAGGAAGGACAACATAGCATTCCCCTTCCATTATTCCCAATTAGGATCCTACTCCCTAGGATCAGACATAAATTCAAGCTAATCAAGATATGAAATCATAGAAAAAGAAAAAGAAATCCATGACTAAGGATCAAAACCTTAGTGAGGAAAAGTAATCTAATATTTAGAAAGTTGTAGAAACAAAGAATTTTGAGGAGAATAATTTAACAAAGGACCATGCCACTAAGGTGAATGATGATTTTTCTAGCTTGGTCATTACCTCCCAAAATAACTTACCCCTCTTCCTCCAAATTGGGATTCTAAAAAACTGGAAGGAGAATCTATCATTTCCATCCATATTTCTTAGGCTAATACTCTTGTGGAGGCTTGGGAGCATTGAGTGGATACTTGTGTTTTGCATGATATGGAGGAAGGAGAATTTTTTCTCTTACCCAAGGTGGAGAAAAAAGTCCTAAAGATATTGGACAAGCTAATAGATAGTAAAATTTTTAAAAGAATCTTGAGCTTTACATTGCCTTTGTTTCTCCTATAAAGTCAAAGAGAATGAAGGTGAATGGACTCAAGTTAATAGAAAATAGAAGAAACATAAAAAAGTAGACGTGGGGACATAAAATAAAGTTGGGAGACCTTCTCAAAAGGACTCAATAATTAAAGAAGTATCAAGATATGTGGCAAGTGGTAAGTAGAAAACCCTTGAAAATTCGACAGGGGTTAATAAAAAGAAAAAATAACAGGTCTATTTCTAAGTTTTCTATCACGAGTGTTCTTGTCTTTTGCAATGCAGTTTCTTTCTTAGAATTTAAGATGGATTAATATCCCCAATAAATAATATTTTCTTAGGTGCAGCTTAATTACAAACATGATTGATATTCTTCTTATCCAAGAAACTAAGATGAAAAAAATAAGTTTTTGAGAAGATTATTAAAAATATTTAGTTTACTACCCATTTTTTGGTCTCTAATACTGAAGGGGCCTCTAGAGGTTTGGCCACCCGTTGTAATCCTATGAAGTTTAATGGGACTCTAATATTCAATAATAAAAATAGTATTATAGTTCTAATGGAAGAAATTATCTCGGCTAAAAAATGGAACTTGATTAATGTGTATGCCCCTAACACGAGGAGTGGTAGGGCTAAATTAGAGAAATATATGGAAGATTAGATTAAAAATCCCAATATGGATCATCAAGGATGATAGGTGAAGATTTAAACTCTCCACTTTATCCCTCAGAGAAGCTTGGAGGTCAAAAGGACTATTCAGATAGTATGATAGATTTAGCAGATTTCTTCTCAATGATTGGTCTGATAGACATTGAGCCAAAGGGAGCCAAGTTTACTTGGAGTAATAGGAGACAAGGACATCATTTGATACAAGTCAAATTAGATATATTCTTGATAAGAAAAAATGGAATATCCTTCCTTCCTTGTTTCTATGTGCTCTTTCCAGAATTGGTTCTATCAAGAGAAGGTAGGACCTTTCCCATTTAGATATAAAATTATGTGGTCATGTCATCCAAAGTTTAAGAAGCTGGTTGAAGATTGGTGGAATACTCCTTTCAATGGTACCCCTATGTTCATTATCTCTCAAAAACTAAAAAAATTTAAGGAAATGGTTAAAGATTATAACAAAATTTCTTTTGGGAACATATTTCAGTCTCTTTCTCTTGATCTCAAGGAAGTTCAGGATCAAATGGATCAAGGACAAATAGATGTTGATATTTGTGCTAAGGAAAGAGAGTTAAGAACTTAATGATTTAAAATATCTAAACAAGAAGAAGGTTTTTGGAAGAAAAAGTGTAGGATAAAATGGCTAAAGAGGGAGACAAGAACACTAAATTATTCCATTAATCAACCATGAAAGACAAATCAATAAATAGAATTAGAAAATTGATAACGGAGAATGACTCTATTCTTACTAAGGAGGATATAGTAGTTGAGTTTTTTTCCTTCTTCTCTTACTCGCAAAAACATATTAATTTGGATAGGGCCAAGATGGATAAGGTTCTAGAGGTGATCCCCAAATTAATTTATGAAGCTGATTTGAAAGAGATGCTTAAACCTATGACCATGGAGGAGGATAAAAAGGTTGAACATTTCTCCTTTGACGCCTTTAAAGCCCTAGATCCTAATGGATTCCCTCCAAATTTATTTCACAATCACTAGGAAATAGTAGTTGCTGATATTTTAAATATAGTTAGAGACTTATTTATATTTAGAAGAATTATTAATCAAGTTAATGCCATTTTTATTGCTTTAATTCTTAAAAAAGAAGATGCTTCCTCTATGCAAGACTTTCACCCTATTAGTCTCTGCAACACTATCTATTAAATTTTGTCAAAGTTGGTGATTTTTAGGCTTAAATTGGTCTTAGATATGTTGGTTTCTTCCAACTAGAAAGGATTTGTTTAGGGGAGGCACATAATGGATGTTGTGTTCATTACTCATGAATTAGTTCACTTAATGCAAAGCAAAAAGAAGCTCATAACATTGCTCAAAGTTGATATATCCAACGCTTACAATAGAGTTTCATGGCATTTTTTGATAGAGGTTCTTAAAAAGTTTGGACTTAAAGACAATTTTAAAAAAGATTCTAGAGGCTTTCTTCACCACTCCCTCTTGCTCTATTCTTGTGAATGGCTCTCCTAAAGGGTATTCATTTTGGTAGAGGCCTTAGATAAGGTGATCCCCTATCACCTTATTTGTTCATTCTTGTGGCTAAGGCTATGGGAAGAAATTACAAAAAAATGTGTGATCTAGGTCTTATCAAAGGGGTTAAAGTTGCTTCCTTCTTTCTTGTTGAAACTCACTAACAATTTGTGGATGACACTTTTTTTTGGGTTGTCTTGGTGATTGAAGTCAAAAATTTGAAAAATGTTCTTAATGATTATGATGTTGTCTTAGGTCAATTTATTGATTACATCAAAAGAAATATCTACTTTTTTAATGCTAAAGAAAAAATTGTTCAAAAAGTTATGAATATTATAGGTTGTCAAATTGATAATCTTCTAGCTTCTTATCTTGGTCTTCCTTTGATTTCTACAGCTACCAGTAGAACCTTTTAGAATGGTATAATAGAAAGGTTCCATAAAAAAATAGGTGGAAGAGTAAAATGCTTAGTACACCAGTTAAAAGTTCAACTCTTGAAGGCTTCTAGATTAAAAACATTCATGTTTACTATATTTCCCTGATCAAAATCTTGGCCTTTCTAGCAAATCAAATTGAAAAAATTCAAAGAAAATTTCTTGGATGAGGGTGGAGGACAAGGCCCAACTTTCACTTTTCAGTTGAGATAAAGTCAGCTCCCCAAAAAATAAAAGGGGTCTTGGTAAAATAAGGCTTAAAATCTTCAATAAGGCTCTCTTTTCCAAAATTGGATGCCAGTTTCTCTAGGGCTCTAAGGATTGGGTGGCCATTTTGAGGGTTAAATATCTAAATGGGGAAAACCCTTATGCTTTCATATATAGTGAAGGCCTTCCTAATGGCTCAGTTATTTGGAATAATTTACTGAAATATAAGGAGGTGCTAAGGAGAGGAGTGGGTAAAATTGTTGGTAATGGGAAAGCTATGCTCTTCTAGAAGGATGCTTAGAGGGAGGAGCACTCTTTATCCTCCACATACAATATAGAAGGCCTTAATAATTTTTGTACTAGTTTGCTAGGAGAGAAAGTATAGGACTATATAATTTGAAATAGTGGTAAACCCACATGGATTAATGCCAAAGACCAACTATCTAGAAGTAAACAATTTAGAAATGGTTGGAAGAAAAATTGGGATAGAAGTATTAGTGATTTCATTAGTAACTCGGTGGACAATTCTTTGCGTGATCAAGAAAAATAGGTTGAGTGGGTGTGGAGACCAAACCCTTATGGGGATTTTTCAGTTAGATTGGTCTACTTCTCACAGGAACTTCCTCTCCAAAGATCTCTTCATTCAGTTTGGATTCCTAAACTTAGTCCAAAAATTTAACTATTTTTGGTGGATTGTTGCTCACAATAAAATTCTCATTGTGGATAATGTAAGTTACCAAAAGGCTTCCAATTTATTAATAGGTGTACTCTATGTTATCAAGATAGTGAGAGTATAGATCACTTATTCTTTCACTTCTCCTTTTCTACAGAGGTTTGGTCTATGGTTAGGCCCTTGACTCTAGTGGATTGGGTTTTTCTTGCTTCTCTACCCCAGTTCATTGATTTATGGAAAATTTTCCCCTTCAAACATGCTATTATAAGAGAAATTTGGAGACAAATCCCTCCTATGGTCACTTGGGGCATGTGGAAAGAACACAACAATAGAACTTTTAGAGATATATCTAAACCAAGCAAAGAGGTCTTCATGACCATAAAACATTAAATAACTGAAAATTTAAACACTACTTCTTATGGGGCCTTTAAAGATATGCCCACCCTATAAGAAATGAGACTCATACAAATTGGTGGTCTTTCTCAAGACATGATAAATATCAATTGGTCAAAGAATTTAAGTAGATTGTACATGCAGTGGAGAACCCAAGAACATGGATAGATAAAATGTAATTTTGATAGCTATTTTAAAGGTAATCCAAGACATGTAGGAGCTGGAGCTATTCTCATATATCATAATGGAAGGCTTATTGAATGCATAACTATGTACTTGGGCATCAAATCTAATAATTTTGTTGAGGTCTCTACTGCTTGGAAGGACATTAAATTAGCCAAGGAGTTGGGCTTTAATAGGATAGTTGTTGAGGGAGTTTCTAAATTAATAATTGATATCCTAAAAGAAGAAGTTTCTAGGCACTGGGAGATAAGATCTCTTATGAGTGACTACTTGAAAACTCGTAAGGGATTTATGCAATTCAAAATTCAACATATTTATCTAGAAGGAAACATAATAGCTAGCTTTATTGCAAATGAGGACCTTAACATTCAAATTTTCAGAGCTATTGGAAGAAAAATACAATGCCGCCAAATATAAATAAAATTATTTCAAATGAAGTCAAATAAGCATAAGGATATTTTGATGATTGTATTTAAAAAGACAATGATGATGATGTGGATTGCCGAAAAGCATAAGTGGATGTTGAGTAGGATCTTAAAGCATAAATGGATTATGTGGACCTTTCATAGTGCCACTGATGGTTCACTTAGGCATGAAGATTATTTTAAGATATGTGTATGTACTTTTATTTATGTTGATTTGACTACTGCCCTCGCTCCCACTTTGTCACACTCTAGCGATCTCAATAAGGGTCTCCCTTCATTTCTTAGAAATTATTTCTACATATGAAAACCTTGTGTGAAAAAGGAAATCAAGAAAAGAGGTGATCAAATTGGCATGCAAATTTTAAATGTGCCAGATCTTCACAATACAAAGGATATTACCTTCCCAAGAAAGGTAATTATTACTATAAATAATGAACCGAAACTCTATTTTTTTTCAGCCTAAGTCATTTTTAAGATTGGTGTTTTCTATTTGGGGCTTATCATTAGTCTCTTTTAGAGAAAGGTTGCATTGTAGGGACAATAGTATTTGGTACAAGAAGAGAAATTATATGGTATGGGGAGCCCTCACAAATTCTCTAAGCCCATAAATTGTGAGGCTTTGAGGAAGAATGTTGAACTTTGGGACTTGTTTGTTGCGATTGGCTTGGCCCCTTTCTATATGGAAATGCAAGGTTACAATGACAACCTCGCCTGTAAATTTACTAATTCTTGGTCTAGTGGAAGGGTTAAAGTTGGCAGTTTGGAGTTTACTATTTCTCCATAAATGATGGCAGATGTGATGGGCTTAGATAACCTAGGGATTAGAGTAGCCAAGAAAAGCTTCAGTAATTATCATAGCTTTATCAATAAATTCCTTGAGGATGGGGAACAACTGAGGAGGTCTCAAAATGACTATGACAAGTTAGATCTTCCTCCCCCATATGCGCTTATTAGCCTTCATATTATGCATTACTTTACTTTGGAGGGCAGGTTAATGGTTGCATACGACTACCATTTTCCTTTGTTGAATCATGTCAGACATTGGGAAATGATTAATATCCCCCTTTTTATATTCTCTTCCTTGCAACAAAACATTGAGGGTGGAGCCTCTCCTCTTCTTTACCAAGGCCTTATTATGGTCCTTTAAAAATACACCATGGATATGGACCCCCATGATAACCCAAAGCCCCCAAAACATCAAGATTTTCCTACTTTCCCTCCACTGCAAGCACTCAATGTGGCTCTTAGATGGCTTACTTTGAGAGAAGCCTTTGTTAATCGCCCTATTACCCATTACAAGAGGAAGAAGAAATTTGGTACCCCTTCCCCTCAACCTATTAATGAACTCCTTCCTAGTCCCTAAAGGAAGAAGCTCAATAAATCCTCTGCCAATAAGAGGGTTACCATTACCATTTTGGAAGATAATGAGAAAAAGCATAATGATAGGGCTAAAAATGTGAAGGTTGAAGATGTGGCCTTTGGGTCGGGAAGTACAAGGTCAACCAGGCTGGCTAAAATTGTCGACCCTCCCTCTAAAGGGAAGAATATTGTCATGGAGGACGAGGAAATTTTGTCTCAAGAGAATTATAAAGATGAGGATGATAGAAGATATGATTTCTATGAAGGGGAAGAAGAACAAGAAGAGTAAGATACAACCTCTTTAAAGATTTCTTAAGATCAGGGTGTTTCAAAGGATAACTAGGTGGTTGGGTACCCAAATAATGATGAAATTGAGGCTTCTCTCGATGAAGATGAGGGTAAATATGATCTTTAGGAATTAGAGGAAGAGAATAGTTTTTCAAGAGGACCCTTTAGTGGGAATTATTGAGAGGCTTAATCATTTGGAAAAAAAGACGAATGATAAGTGTTTTGTCATTGACAAGGCTCTCTCTTCTTTCATCTGTATTACTGATGGAATCATGAATAGGGATGTGATGGGAATTGCCATAGGGAAGTCTAAGATCAAGAAGTAGCTAAAGACGACAAGTACTAGCACTAGAGCAACAAATGGTCATCTATAGAAAGGAAAACTGGACACTTGGACTGCTGTGCTTTGCGAGATGGAAAAGGATTGTCCATAATAGAGACTCTTTATAATTGTAAATAATGGTCTTTTTGTGTCTCTTGTTGGGTTTGGTTAGTTGCTTCTTTAGGGAGATTTTTAATTGTTATAAGACTTATTTAAGGACTGATAGTATAGCTTGAGATATTAATGTGTTAAGTACTTTGTTAGTATGTTAGTTAGAATAGTGTTAGTAGATGTTAGTATTGGATACTCTGTTATGTTACTCTAGATGGTTAGCTATTATGGACGGGTAATCCTTTTTGGTACTTTTCTTGGTCTTAGTGTGGGGGGGCCCTCACTGAGTGTTTGTTGTTTGTAGTTGTTCTCTCTATGTTGTCTTATTTTCTCTAAGGGATCAGAGCCCTTTCCCTGCTTATCTAATAAAAAACAAATACTATGGTTATGGAACATGATGGGAAACATTGATAAAAAAAGTAACCATAGAACATGATGAGAAACATTGATAAAAAAAAGTAAGTTGAGTTATAAGATAAAATAGTCTAATTTTAGAAATCTCATAAATTTTTGTCATGGATTGTGAAAATATCACATCTTTAACAAATACTACAATTAT
The DNA here is from genome assembly GCA_027943335.1 of Chamaecyparis obtusa. Taxonomy (NCBI): domain Eukaryota; kingdom Viridiplantae; phylum Streptophyta; class Pinopsida; order Cupressales; family Cupressaceae; genus Chamaecyparis; species Chamaecyparis obtusa. The sequence continues at coordinate 3,448,640 of BSBK01000898.1, forward strand.
AAAGCATGATAAAAAATGTTGATTTTTAAAAAAAAGCTGAAAGAATCTAATCCATACATTTTACCAACTATTGTCATGGACAATAAAAATTTCATATCTTTAACACACATCACGATTATGTAGCATGATCCAAAATGTTGATAAAGAAACTAAGTTAAAATAGTCTAATCTAGAAATTTTACAAATTATCATGAATGGTGAAAATTTCATATCTTTAACAAATAATACAATTATGAAGCATAATCAGGGATGATGATAAATAAAATAAGTTAATAGTCTATTTTAGAAACTTTACAAGCTATTGCCATGGAGATTTCATATCTTTAACAAATATTACCATTATGGAGTATAATCAAATGTTGTTAAAGAAAATAAGTTTAAATAATCTAATCTAGAAATTTTACTAATTATCAATCAAGAATTCTGAAATTTTCATACCTTTAACAAATAGTACAGAAATATTGATAAAGTAAATAAGTTTAAATAATCTAATCTAAATATTTTACAAAAATATCATCATAAACTGTGAGAATTTCATATCTGTAACAAATATTACAGAAGCATTGATAGAGAAAATAAATATAAATTAATTAAATTCATATATTTTAGGAACTACTGTAATAGACTACTTATAATTACAGAAACCTAAAATGCTACAGCCGAAAATCTAAAGTCTCTCTAGTGAGTACAGAGAAAATCATTTATATAAAGAAATTGCAGGTATATGTGGTTGTGCCGCGCTTTCTCATTGCTCAAAATCATCATAAGCACTTCCATACGAAGTCACTGCTGATATATCTGTTCAAATCATTATAACATATCATCAGAGATTTCATGAAAAAGAGACAACTGTTCAAATAGTTGGTGAATTTGTGAGTTTTATAATTAATAAAAAATTATAATAGCTCTTTGGTTTAAGATTAAAAATTGTATAAAAAGTATAAAGCATGGATTGGGTTTAGTTTTTCTTTTGTTTATGATATTGTTATTTAAGATTTAACTGCTTGATTTTTGAGATATACAAATTATAAGTTGATTTTTTATAGCAATATCATAATTTAATTTATGAAAAATATCTCTTATTTATCGATTTTCTTCTTTTTCCCAAAAAATAACTTCAAATCAGACATGAACAAACTAATTCTTACATTTTCATATTGGCTACCATCATTTTCAGGGTTAAGTAATTCAGATGCCAATGCCAGCTTGTCCGAAAGATACTGCAAAATTTATTAGCATAATCATGATTTATTTTAGTAATGACAATATAATTAGAGTCTAATCTTAAAAATTAGAATTTTACTTTGTGATGCTGGAAATGAAAGTGATGAGAAGTGGAATCAAAAAATATATACAGTAAATTCAGAAACAATCTTGATATTAACTCTTATTACCTTCACTTCATTCTGCAGAGACTTAACATACTTGATTATCTCATCAAGCAACTGTGTCCTGCTTACAACCTTGTAACATCATATGACAAAACCTTAATGATATCAGATTTCTATAATTCATAATTCAGAGTTCTGACTGCTGTTGTATTCAGAACTACTGTTGTATTTGAATTAGACTGTATATGAGTTTTTTAATTAATATTTCAGATTGTATAAATAGATTATTCCGAGGACAAAGAGTGTAATCTAAAATGTTGATTAAAAACTCTATACAATCTAATTCAAAACAATAAAAATCATAATATGATCTGATGAAAAATATAATTTAAAAATGTAAGTGTTGAGTAAAGAGGCAAAAGAATTGTACCTTGCTGCAGCCCGGAACAAGCTCCTGTAAAATTTTCATACGTTGTCTAATTCTCTCCCTCCTAGCCTGCAATGAAAACAGAAGTGTGTATGTGATCCATTAGAATATCACATTTTAGATCAGACTTTATCCATGATTAAAGTGTTCAAGTGACCCATCTTCAAAATAAAACTAAAAGATAGAGAATTAATCTTTATTTACCCTTTCTGCAAGGCTATGGCTGTCGGTAGCCTGGCCCCTCCTTGCTCTCACACATATGAAATCCTTACAAGACTCATCATTGGGTTCCTTCTTCACAATCCTTGGAGGCAATTGAGCTTCACTTTTCTTATTATCATAACCCACTTGAGGGTATTTTGAGCTCTTAAATTGATTGCATTTGTCGTTCTCTAATTCCTGAAACAAAGAGTAGAATCATCATTAGAAATGTTAGATTAAAAACATTCATAATCCAACAATCAAAAACATTGATTCAAAACATTTATAATTGATTTCTAAACAATTGATTCAAATTGACAGTTAATTCCAAAACAATCTTTTGAGTGCATAAAATAACTCAAATTTAAGCTCAACTCAAACAATGAAACATTTCTAAAACTACTGCTAAAACTATAATACGTATGGTTGCTTCTTAGTGGAATTGGGTACAGTTACCTTATCCACACAAGAGTTGCCATGCTGCTTAAGTTTTCTCTTAGCCCTCCGACTTGGAGTTCTTTCAATGTTGTGGCCTAATAACACTTCACCATCACAATTTTCTGATCCCAAGGTTGTGGTGATTGACATTGAGGCTGTTTCAACACACTGGTTCTTTTCTTTCACATTATGCTCCAAAACAGGAGTTACACTGTCAAATGCAAATGGATATTCATCATTCTGTGAGCCCCCAAAAGATTGCATGATCCTTGGCTGATGCTTCAATCCATTTGTATCCAATACAGGACAGGCAGTGTTGTTTCCCAGAATGTGAAATGAATCATGGCTACTATTGGATGCAGTCCAAAGGGTGGAATTGGGCTCTGGCCACAGGTTAGGAGAGAGTGTGCCACTAGTTATTTCAGCAAGCAATTCATCCATAAAATCCAATAATGGATAATCTGAATTCATTCTTGTCTGATCATAAACAGAAAAGTCTGCCATATGAGATCTTCACAAAGACTAAAAACAAGAGCAGGCTGTATTGCAAGACCCACAAATTGTCACAGGTTGGTCTACAGTCTGCAGGTATCCCTGCTTAAAAGAAAATGGAGTCCAGGATTTTTAACTTACAACAATGAAGTCTAGTACATTACTAACGACTTGTTCCCATCACAATACTTTACCACATTTCGAGGACCTGCAATTTGCAGCTTATACAATTGACACGTTTTTTTAACTTTTTCAACCTATTTGTACCTCTGGAATTTGTACGTTGATGGATGGCGTGATACGTTATCATTTAGCCTCAGTTTGATGGATTCATTGTAATTTTCTGATAAGCAACTGTCTTTTTTTTAATGACTGTTACTTATTAAGATTAAAAATCCATTTTCAAAAGGCTTAAACTCTTATATACAGAGATAGTTAACAGATGGGCCAAACAATTTCCATAAATAATTAAACACCAAAACTAATAAACAACAATATAAATAGAAATTAGAGTAAAAATAACAAATATATAACAAAAAAGCGAAAAATACATGTACAACGTTCTATCTAATTAAGTTCAGACAATTTTTGTAATCTTGTGGCAGTCTGCCTATCCTAATTTAGAAAAGTCCTATCTAATTAAGATCAACCAATTTTTATACCATAGCTATGGGGCCACCCATTTGATGGCCCCATAGTGCATTTTATACATTTTCATTTATAAACTATACTATGAGACTGTACATCCTGGTGGCCCCATATATGCCGTAGGGCCATATAAAGTCCTATTCAATTGAGACCAGACAATTTATGTACTCCTGTGTGACTACCCAATATCTTATGTAATTAAACTAGATTTTGTAGCTGTGTGTAGCCACCAGCCAGCTTTTGTTTAGGAAAGCCCTATTTAATTAAGATCAGGCAGTTTTTTAGTCATATGGGGCCACCTTACATCCTACCCAATTGAGTTCAGCCAATTTTGATACTCTTTTATGGCCGCCTAATGTCCTATCTAATTAAACTAGATTTTGCAGGCCTATGTCCCTTGTTTAGAAATGTCCAAGAGATGATTAAGATCAGCTTGTTTTTGTACTCTCCTTTGACAACCTAAAGTCTTATCTAATTCTTCCTTTTAACAGCCATGCTGTTGTCCTATAATTGTTCTCTATAGTTTATTCAGCCTTTCTAATAAAACAAGTCTTATCTAGTTAGAATTAGCCAGTTTTTTAATCCTGTGTGGCTGCTTAAAGTCCTATCTTATTAAGATCAGCTGGTTTTTGTAATCATCTGCAGCCTAGCTATCCTTTGTTGGAGAAAGTCTTATGTAACTAATGTCAACTAATTTTTGTAGCTCTATGTGGCTGCCAATCAACTAATTTTGATGAGCTTAAGGGGCTTTCTGATGGATAGTTGATAAGGCACAACACTTGCTAAATATTTTGCAAATGAAGTTGCAAGCAAAGTGGGCTTAACCTTGGACAAAACTCTGTGGTTAAGCGCGCTTGAGCTGGAGCAGTACCTATGTGAACATCACCTAGATGCAATGAGTGCTAAGTGTTCTATTCATTCTTATGAGAGATGGGTTCATGTGAACCACTAATTGTGAAACATGGGTCAATGAGTCTGACTCACAAACTAACACAATTGAATCCTGCTAGCAATATCACAATTTAACTTGCTGTGAAAATATCTCCTATTTATCAATCATCCCTTATTTAGAAAAATCCTATCTAATTAAGATCAGCCAAAATTTGTAGTCCAATGGCCACTGCCATTCTTTGTTAAAGAAATTGGTGTAATCATCACCAAAAGATATTTTTAGAAGGTCTTCTTCAATATCAACGAGGGCTGTCATTTTAGGTAAGTCCATATCACGAGTTCAATTCTTAATTTAAAGATGATGTATGGCGTGGAGCCCATTGCACCTTGCAAAAAGCTTATAAGAAACAGGTTCGCCTTATAATTAAGAATTGAACTCCAGACCGCTGAAGTAACCCAACATTCCTCTGCTATAAAAAAACAAAAAAAATCATGCCCATATCCTCAGCCCTAGCCTATGCCCATATATTTATACAGAAGTTTAGAAAGACATACATTTTGGCTAAGCTGTCAAACTTAGAGCGGCAGTCGTACGGTAGAGCGTCACATTTTACCCTGCATTGAAGAGTGAGAGAGACAGTTCGGAGATAAACTGCAAAAGTGAAGTTTCCCTGGACCCTTCTCTGCATCTATTTATGCTTAGGTAACAGGTATCTATCGTATATCTGAAAAACTGGACAGTTTGGGCTGACCCACAACTCCAAATATTTGGACACAACATGATTACGATACAGTGGGTATAGGACACGGGGACACTACAGGCCAATTAATTTGAGATAATTTTCTGAGCTCCGTTGCCGTATGGTACAAGAAGGTAGTCACAGCATCCACTGTTAACAATCGCGACAAACCCAAGCTCTTCAGGTGGGTCAGTACGGCCTAAATTTGACGGTCACCCCTGTCTCCTAAATGGAGTACTGGTTAATTTTTTTAAGTTGTTCTTAGCAGAAGTCATTAGGCCAAAATCTTTTCCACTAAGAGCTAAGGACCAAGAGGTACCTATTCTATCATGTTCATTGAAGTTGTCGTTGAGCACACGTCATTAGATTGGAAGCTTTTTGGCTAAGAGCCATGGGATGCGGATATCTGAAGGCTAAGGGCCAAGCACTAAGAGGTATCCATTCCAACAGATTCATTGAAGTTGTCCTTGATCACATCATGTTAAATTGAAATCTTTTCATTGAGGGGTGTCTATTCCATCAAACTCATTAAAGTTGTCCTTGAGTAGCAGTCATTAGACTAAAAACTTTTTGGCTAAGAGCCAAGGAATGAGGGCTATCTGAAATCCTTTCGACTAAGAGAAAAGTATTGAGGGTATCCATTATGTCAAATTGAGGTTGTTGGATTGAAATCTTATCAGCCAAGAGCCAAGAAATGAGGAGTTTTCACAATCTTTTAGGCTAAGAGCCAAGGACTTAGTGGTATCCATTCTATCAAATTCGTTGAAGTTATCCTTGAGCATATGTTGTTAGACTGAAATCTTTTTGACTAAGAGCCAAGGAATCAAGGGTATCTGAAATATTTTTGGCTAATAGCCAAGCACTGAGGGGTATCCATTCTATCAAATTCATTGAAGTTGTCCTTGAGCACAAGTCATTAGACCGAAATCTTTTCAACTAAGAGCCACAAAATGAAGGGTGCTCCCCTTAATACCACAAACGCATAACAGAAATAGAGAAACAACAACAATTTGCAAGAACAGAAAATTGGCTTCTTATTATCTCCACAAATGTGGAATTACAAACTTTCAGAATTACAATATGCAAAGCCACATGGGCATTCCCTTACAATATTCTGTAGGACAAAGCCTCGAACTATTACCCAGAACTATTTTGAACTATTCCCAACTGCCTAAGACAATAATACAGCCTTCCTTATATAGGCAATTATCCACCGCTTGGGAAGGTTCCAGAATTTTAGCCAATAAAGCTGACCAAACTTAGAATTATTTTATTTTACATTTTATTACATCATAGTCGGCTCAAGATAACCTTTGAAACTCGAACAGAAATTTTGAAGAAAATTATTTTCTGCCATTTCAGGTGGTCCAACTTCCGAAGACCATAAGTCATCACCCGTTGACCCGCTCGGCTATTATAACCCCATTTCGGAAATGCCAGGAAGCGTTCTACAGGCTTGACCGACGCAAGCGCTTGTCACCCAAATTTTCGACCTCATCCGGGGCCTCTAAAGCCTTCAAAACTGAGTTCAAAGTTTCTGTATCCTGCTGCCAATACCGAAAATCTTCAATATCTTCAAAACTACACCTGATCTAGCCATGAAACTTTGCTGGCAGACTTATATGACCAAAATGAACCTCCAAGAAAGAAATCAGATCATTCTGAGCACATACGAAAATTACCAAAAATAGTAAATTTCCATAAATCGCAGCTCTGCACAAAATAGCCCTTATTGAATATAAAAACAGAAATATTTTTGGGTGATGCAAGATTGCTCTTACACCCAGGATGCTCCTGCATCAGACACCCGGGGTAATTTGAGAAGTGACCCTGTCATGACTCAGGTGTGCAGAGGAAAACCAAGACGGTTAACCTCCACCTTTGTTAGCCATGATGAATCTTCAACAGGTCGTCCTTTCCACTTGACCAGATATTCTTCATATGCCCTGTTCCTTGTGCTTCTGCCAACACGACTATCCAGTATATCTTCAATTTCATTAGTGTTTGAACTAGTTGTTGGAATACTCCACTGTGCTGCTGTGATCTCATCTTCAACACCTCCTTCATGATACTCTGTCAGATCTGAAATGTTAAACACTGGTGAAATATTTAGCTCGGTAGGCAATTCTACCTCATATGCATTTCCTGAATCATGTTTCTTCAATATCTTACATGGTCCAAACTTTTTCATTTTCAGCTTGTTATATGTACCAACTGGAAACCGCTCCTTCCGCAAATGAACCATGACTTCATCACCAACCTGAAATTCCTTATACCTCCTTTTCTCATCTGCCTTAGCCTTATACTGTGCATTCATCTTGGTAATATGCTTCCTCACCTCCCCATGGATGTTCTTCAAGTGTTCTGCAAAATCCTCAGCTTCAGCACTACTTATTTCTCCTTTATCTATCTTCCTCAATTCAGATGCATTTCTTAGACTACTTCCATATACAATCTGGAATGGTGATTTACCAGTGCTCCTGTTGACAGAATTATTGTATGCAAATTTTGCCTGTGGTAAAATCAAATCCCATCCTGTTGGCTTATCTCCAACCAAACATCTCAGCAAATTTCTCAAACTCCTATTCACTACCTCTGTCTGTCCATCAGTCTGTGGATGATGTGATGAACTAAACTTCAAATCTGTCTTCAACTTCTTCCACAATGTACGCTAGAAATATCCAACAAACTTAGTGTCCCGATCTGAAACTATGGTCTTTGGCAAACCATGAAGTCTCACTACCTCTCTGAAAAACAATTCTGCTACATGAACAACATCATTAGTCTTCTTGCAGGGAATAAAATGTGCCATCTTTGAAAATCTATCAACTACCACAAAAATTGAATCGTGTCCCCGCTGAGTCCTCGGTAAACCAAGAACAAAGTCCATGCTGATATCCTCCCAAGGCTTCTTCGGTATAGGTAATGGCTGATACAACCCTGTATTCTGCTTCACTCCTTTTGCCATCTGACATACTCTGCAACTCTGTACAAACTTCTTCACATTTTGCTGCAATTGTGGCCAATAATAATTTTCACTAACCAAAGAAAAGGTTTTGTCACGACCAAAATATCCAGCCAATCCTCCGCTATGCTTCTCCTTGATGAGATTCTCCCTCATAGAACTTCGTGGAATGCACAACTGACTCCCTCTGAACAGCATATCATCTTGGATGATAAAATCCAGCCATTTCGTTCTGTCTAGAGTAATAGGTTCTGTACAAGCTTTCCAAGCTTCACCAAAATCAGGATCCTCTAGATACAAACTCTTGAGTTCCTTGAACCCAACCACTTCAATCTGCATTTCTGTCAGCAATAGTTGCCTTCTGCTAAGAGCATCTGCAACCCTATTAGACTTTCCACTCCTGTGTTTCAAAACAAATGTATAACTCTGCAAAAACTCAACCCATTTCAAATGCCTCTGATTCAACTTTCCTTGACTATTCAAATATTGCAAAGCTTGATGATGAGTATACAAAACAAACTCCTTAGGAAGCAGATAATGTCTCCACTTCTTTAATGCCTGAACTATAGCATAAAATTCTTGATCATAAACAGAATATTTCCTCTTGGCATCATTTAACTTCTCACTGAAATAAGCAACAGGTTTACCTTCTTGGCTCATAACAGCTCCTATTGCAGTACCACTAGCATCACAATCTACTTGAAACACCTTATTAAAATTTGGAAGTGCTAAAACTGGTTGTTTTGTAACTTTTTGTTTCAACAATTGAAAACTCTTTTCTGCCCCATTAGTCCACTTAAACTCTTTTCTATCCCCTCTCATTGTTTCAGTCAAAGGTCCACAAATACTGCTAAAATTTCTGATAAACTTTCTGTAAAAGCTAGCTAGACCATGAAAAGATCTTACCTCAGTAGCACTCCTCGGAGTAGGCCATTCAAGAATAGCCTGTACCTTCTCTGGGTCCATTTTCAGACCTTCTGCTGAAACTACAAACCCCAAATACACCAACTCTTTCTTCACAAAACTGCACTTCTTCAAATTAATCAACAATTTCTCTTCTCTCAACTTCTCAAATACCATACGAATATGCATCATATGCTCATCCAACGTCTTACTAAAGATCAAAATATCGTCTAGGTAAACAATGACAAACTTACCCAGAAATTCTTTCAGAACCTCATTCATGAGCCGCATGAAAGTGCTCGGTGCATTGGTTAGCCCAAAAGGCATGACTAACCACTCATACAGTCCTTCCTTTGTCTTGAAGGCAGTCTTCCATTCATCTCCTTCTCTGATCCGAATCTGATGATATCCACTTTTCAGATCTATCTTTGAGAAATACACAGCTCCACTCAAACAGTCCATAATATCATCCATTCGTGGCAATGGAAACCTGTACTTGATTGTGATCTTGTTTATTGCTCTGGAATCTGTACACATCCTCCATTCTCCATTCTTCTTTGGTGCTAATACCGCTGGTACAGCACAGGGACTCAGACTCTCTCGAATCAACCCCTTCTGTAACAACTCATGTACTTGTCTGTTCAACTCTTCACTTTCTGCTGGTGTCATTCTATGTGCTGCCTTGTTTGGCAAACTGGCTCCTGAAATCAAATCCATCTGATGACTGATCTTCCTTGCCGGTGGTAATCCATCAGGTACATTATCAGATACAATATTCTGAAACTCATTCAACAAATCTGCAACCTCTACAAGTACATCCTCTACTTCTTCTTTACCAACTTTTGGAATTAAAGCAAAACACACATGCTCATGCCTCATACCATCTAGGAATTTCCTTCCATCAACAAATGTTATTCTTGCATTACCACATACCTTTTCTTCAGTCTCCTTCAATGGCTTTAGCTTATGTCGCACTCCATCCTTTGTCATGGAATAGGTATTCGCACGACCATCGTGTACAGCACATCTGTCAAACTGCCACGGTCTACCTAATAACATATGACATGCATCCATAGAGATGATATCACATAGTACCTCATCTTGGTACCCGCCGATCTTGAACTTTACTAGGCACTGTTCACTGACCATGACCTTGTGGTCATCCTGCACCCAGGCAATCCGATATGGATGTGGGTGTTTCTGTCTCTTGAGCTTCAACTTTGTCACCATCTCTTCTGACACCAAATTGTCAGTGCTTCCACTATCAATAATCACATCACAACATTTACCTTCGCACTTGCACCTGGTGCGAAACAGGCTCTTTCTTTGCTCAGGTTCATTCTCACCACTCCACAGGACTCTTTTGTTAATCAACGTTTCTCCTCTTTCAGCATCTTCAGAATTTGATGATCTGGCATCTTCATCTACATGTGCAACTCTGGCCTGGCCTTCATTTGTCCTGTCTGTTCTGCCTTGGCGCTGAGGACATTCAAATGCCCTATGACCTTCTTCTCCACAGTGAAAACATGTTCCACGGAAGCCACCTCTTCCAGATCCTTGTCCTCTTCCCCTTCCTCTTTGATCTTTATTATTCTGATTCTGGAAGCGATTGGAATTGTTTCCTCTCTGATTTTGACTGCTACTGGCCTCATCCTTCTTTTTCGGATCTTCATTTCGGCCACCATATGACCGTCCACCAGATCGTCCACCGCGACCTCTTCCGTTTTGTCTGCTCTCAAACTTCTTGTTCAGCTTTTCTTCTACTTTTAGGGCAAACTGGTATGCCTCTTCAATACTGTTCATTCGAACCAGATTCAGCTCCTCCTGAATGCTTGGCCTTAACCCATTAAGGTATCGGGCAACTTTCTCCTTATCAGCTTCTGCATGGCCTGTTCTGATGAGAAGTCGGTAGAACTCTTCTGTATACTCCTGAACAGATCTTCCTGCTTGCTTCAAACTCTGCATTTTCTTCAGTAGGTCAAGCTCGTAATCAACAGGAATGAACTGTCTCTTCAATTTATCCACCATCCGATCCCATCTCGTGATTTTATCTTTCCCTCTTCTATTTCGCTCTAATTGAATTTCTTGCCACCAGATCTTCGCATGACCTTTCAGTCTGGCCTTCGCAAATTTGACCGTATTAGGATCGTCAACATCTTCGTACTCAAAATATTCCTCACATTCATTGATCCAGTCAATCAATTCCTCTGGGTTAAGATTTCCAGAAAATGTAGGAACCTCAATCTTAGGTCTTTTCCCAATCTTGAAAATGGCCCGAAAAAGTCTTTCTTCCTCCTGGTTCACAATTTCAACTTCTCCTGCTTCATATTCTTCTTCGGCTTCATCCTCGCTTTCATCTCTGACATTAAGATTCATTCCTCTACGAATCTCTTCTTGTAATGCTCGCACTTGTCTCTGTAGCTCTCTAACCTCAGGTGTTACAACACCAGCTCTTCCGTCACGTTCCCTTCGTGGAGGCATTTTCGCGATGCACGCTGAAACCCTAGCCACGGTCCTGGTGCAAACTGCCTCACAGTCGGCGATCTGTTTACACACTCAAGAACTCCTGCTCTGATACCACTTGATGAAGGGTGCCCCCCTTAATACCACAAACGCATAACATAAATAGAGAAACAACAACAATTTGCAAGAACAGAAAATTGGCTTCTTATTATCTCCACAAATGTAGAATTACAAACTTTCAGAATTACAATATGCAAAGCCACATGGGCATTCCCTTACAATATTCTGTAGGACAAAGCCTCGAACTATTACCCAGAACTATTCTGAACTATTCCCAACTGCCTAAGACAATAATACAGCCTTCCTTATATAGGCAATTATCCACCGCTTGGGAAGGTTCCAGAATTTTAGCCAATAAGGCCGACCAAACTTAGAATTATTTTATTTTACAGTTTATTACATCATAGTCGGCTCAAGATAACCTTTGAAACCCGAACAGAAATTTTGAAGAAAATTATTTTCTGCCATTTCAGGTGGTCCAACTTCTGAAGACCATAAGTCATCACCCGTTGACCCGCTCGGCTATTATAACCCCATTTCGGAAATGCCAGGAAGCGCTCTACAGGCTTGACCCGTGCAAGCACCCGTCACCCAAATTTTCGACCTCATTCGGGGCTTCTAAGGCCTTCAAAACTGAGTTCGAAGTTTCTGTATCCTGCTGCCAATACCGAAAATCTTCAATATCTTCAAAACTACACCTGATCTAGCCATGAAACTTTGCTGGCAGACTTATATGAGCAAAATGAACCTCCAAGAAAGAAATCAGATCATTCTGAGCACATACGAAAATTACCAAAAATAGTAACTTTCCATAAATCGCAGCTCTGCACAAAATAGCCCTTATTGAATATAAAAACAAAAATATTTTTGGGTGATGCAAGATTGCTCTTACACCCAGGATGCTCCTGCATCAGACACCCGGGGTAATTTGAGAAGTGACCCTGTCACGACTCAGGTGTGCAGAGGAAAACCATGACGGTTAACCTCCACCGTTGTTAGCCATGATGAATCTTCAACAGGTCGTCCTTTCCACTTGACCAGATATTCTTCATATGTCCTGTTCCTTGTGCTTCTGCCAACACGACTATCCAGTATATCTTCAATCTCCTTAGTGTCTGAACTAGTTGTTGGAATACTCCACTGTGCTGCTGTGATCTCATCTTCAACACCTCCTTCATGATACTCTGTCAGATCTGAAATGTTAAACACTGGTGAAATATTTAGCTCGGTAGGCAATTCTACCTCATATGCATTTCCTGAATCATGTTTCTTCAATATCTTACATGGTCCAAACTTTTTCATTTTTAGCTTGTTATATGTACCAACTGGAAACCGCTCCTTCCGCAAATGAACCATGACTTCATCACCAATCTGAAATTCCTTATACCTCCTTTTCTCATCTGCCTTAGCCTTATACTGTGCATTCATCTTGGTAATATGCTTCCTCACCTCCCCATGGATGTTCTTCAAGTGTTCTGCAAAATCCTCAGCTTCAGCACTACTTATTTCTCATTTATCTATCTTCCTCAATTTAGATGCATTTCTTGGACTACTTCCATATACAATCTGGAATGGTGATTTACCAGTGCTCCTGTTGACAGAATTATTGTATGCAAATTCTGCCTGTGGTAAAATCAAATCCCATCCTGTTGGCTTATCTCCAACCAAACATCTCAGCAAATTTCTCAAACCCCTATTCACTACCTCTGTCTGTCCATCAGTCTGTGGATGATGTGATGAACTAAACTTCAAATCTGTCTTCAACTTCTTCCACAATGTACGCTAGAAATATCCAACAAACTTAGTGTCCCGATCTGAAACTATGGTCTTTGGCAAACCATGAAGTCTCACTACCTCTCTGAAAAACAATTCTGCTACATGAACAACATCATTAGTCTTCTTGCAGGGAATAAAATGTGCCATCTTTGAAAATCTATCAACTACCACAAAAATTGAATCGTGTCCCCGCTGAGTCCTCGGTAAACCAAGAACAAAGTCCATGCTGATATCCTCCCAAGGCTTCTCCGGTATAGGTAATGGCTGATACAACCCTGTATTCTGCTTCACTCCTTTTGCCATCTGACATACTCTGCAACTCTGTACAAACTTTTTCACATCTTCCTGCAATTGTGGCCAATAATAATTTTCACTAACCAAAGAAAGGGTTTTGTCACTACCAAAATGTCCAGCCAATCCTCCGCTATGCTTCTCCTTGATGAGATTCTCCCTCATAGAACTTTGTGGAATGCACAACTGACTCCCTCTGAACAGCATATCATCTTGGATGATAAAATCCAGCCATTTCGTCCTGTCTAGAGTAATAGGTTCTGTACAAGCTTTCCAAGCTTCACCAAAATCAGGATCATCTGGATACAAATTTTTGAGTTCCTTGAACCCAACCACTTCAATCTGCATTTCTGTCAGCAATAGTTTCCTTCTGCTAAGAGCATCTGCAACCCTATTAGACTTTCCACTCCTGTGTTTCAAAACAAATGTATAACTCTGCAAAAACTCAACCCATTTCAAATGCCTCTGATTCAACTTTCCTTGACTATTCAAATATTGCAAAGCTTGATGATCAGTATACAAAACAAACTCCTTAGGAAGCAGATAATGTCTCCAGTTTTTTAATGCCTGAACTATAGCATAAAATTCTTGATCATAAACAGAATATTTTCTCTTGGCATCATTTAACTTCTCACTGAAATAAGCAACAGGTTTACCTTCTTGGCTCATAACAGCTCCTATTGCAGTACCACTAGCATCACAATCTACTTGAAACACCTTATTAAAATTTGGAAGTGCTAAAACTGGTTGTTCTGTAACTTTTTGTTTCAACAATTGAAAACTCTTTTCTGCCCCATTAGTCCACTTAAACTCTTTTCTATCCCCTCTCATTGTTTCAGTCAAAGGTCCACAAATACTGCTAAAATTTCTGATAAACTTTCTGTAAAAGCTAGCTAGACCATGAAAAGATCTTACCTCAGTAGCACTCCTCAGAGTAGGCCATTCAAGAATAGCCTGTACCTTCTCTGGGTCCATTTTCAGACCTTCTGCTGAAACTACAAACCCCAAATACACCAACTCTTTCTTCACAAAACTGCACTTCTTCAAATTAATCAACAATTTCTCTTCTCTCAACTTCTCAAATACCATACGAATATGCATCATATGCTCATCCAACGTCTTACTAAAGATCAAAATATCGTCTAGGTAAACAATGACAAACTTACCCAGAAATTCTTTCAGAACCTCATTCATGAGCCGCATGAAAGTGCTCGGTGCATTGGTTAGCCCAAAAGGCACGACTAACCACTCATACAGTCCTTCTTTTGTTTTGAAGGCAATCTTCCATTCATCTCCTTCTCTGATCCGAATCTGATGATATCCACTTTTCAGATCTATCTTTGAGAAATACACAGCTCCACTCAAACAGTCCATAATATCATCCATTCGTGGCAATGGAAACCTGTACTTGATTGTGATCTTGTTTATTGCTTTTGAATCTGTACACATCCTTCATTCTCCATTCTTTTTTGGTGCTAATACCGCTGGTACAGCACAGGGACTCAGACTCTCTCGAATCAACCCCTTCTGTAACAACTCATGTACTTGTCTGTTCAACTCTTCACTTTCTACTGGTGTCATTCTGTGTGCTCCCTTGTTTGGAAAACTGGCTCTTGGAATCAAATCCATCTGATGATTGATCTTCCTTGCCGGTGGTAATCCATCAGGTACATTATCAGATACAATATCCTGAAACTCATTCAACAAATCTGCAACCTCTACAGGTACATCCTCTACTTCTTCTTTACCAACTTTTGGAATTAAAGCGAAACACACATGCTCATGCCTCATACCATCTAGGAATTTCCTTCCATCAACAAATGTTATTTTTGCATTACCACATACCTTTTCTTCAGTCTCCTTCAATGGCTTTAGCTTATGTCGCACTCCATCCTTTGTCAGGGAATAGGTATTCGCACGACCATCATGTACAGCACATCTGTCAAACTGCCACGGTCTACCTAATAACATATGACATGCATCCATAGAGATGATATCACATAGTACCTCATCTTGGTACCCGCCGATCTTGAACTTTACTAGGCACTGTTCACTGACCATGACCTTGTGGTCATCCTGCACCCAGGCAATCCGATATGGATGTGGGTGTTTCTGTCTCTTGAGCTTCAACTTTGTCACCATCTTTTCTGACACCAAATTGTCAGTGCTTCCACTATCAATAATCACATCACAACATTTACCTTCGCACTTGCACCTGGTGCGAAACAGGCTCCTTCTTTGCTCATGTTCATTCTCACCACTCCACAGGACTCTTCTGTTAATCAACGTTTCTCCTCTTTCAGCATCTTCAGAATTTGATGATCTGGCATCTTCATCTACATGTGCAACTCTGGCCTGGCCTTCATTTCTCCTGTCTGTTCTGCCTTGGCGCTGAGGACATTCAAATGCCCTATGACCTTCTTCTCCACAGTGAAAATATGTTCCACGGAAGCCACCTCTTCCAGATCCTTGTCCTCTTCCCCTTCCTCTTTGATATCTATTATTCTGATCCTGGAAGCGATTGGAATTGTTTCCTCTCTGATTCTGACTACTACTGGCCTCATCCTTCTTTTTCGGATCTTCATTTCGGCCACCATATGACCGTCCACCAGATCGTCCACCGCGACCTCTTCCGTTTTGTCTGCTCTCAAACTTCTTGTTCAGCTTTTCCTCTACTTTTAGGGCAAACTGGTATGCCTCTTCAATACTGTTCATTCGAACCAGATTCAGCTTCTCTTGAATGCTTGGCCTTAACCCATTAAGGTATCGGGCAACTTTCTCCTTATCAGCTTCTGCATGGCCTGTTCTGATGAGAAGTCGGTAGAACTCCTCTGTATACTCCTGAACAGATCTTCCCGCTTGCTTCAAACTCTGCATTTTCTTCAGTAGGTCAAGCTCGTAATCAACAGGAATGAACTGTCGCTTCAATTTATCCACCATCCGATCTCATCTCGTGATTTTATCTTTCCCTCTTCTATTTCGCTCTAATTGAATTTCTTGCCACCAGATCTTCGCATGACCTTTCAGTCTGGCCTTTGCAAATTTGACCCTATCAGGATCGTCAACATCTTCGTACTCAAAATATTCCTCACATTCATTGATCCAGTCAATCAATTCCTCTGGGTTAAGATTTTCAGAAAATGTAGGAACCTCAATCTTAGGTCTTTTCCCACTCTTGAAAATGGCCCGAAAAAGTCTTTCTTCCTCCTGGTTCACAATTTCAACTTCTCCTGCTTCATATTCTTCTTCGGCTTCATCTTTGCTTTCGTCTCTGACATTAAGATTCATTCCTCTACGAATCTCTTCTTGTAATGCTCGCACTTGTCTCTGTAGCTCTCTAACCTCAGGTGTTACAACACCAGCTCTTCCGCCACGTTCCCTTCGTGGAGGCATTTTCGCGATGCACGCTGAAACCCTAGCCACGGTCCTGGTGCAAACTGCCTCATAGTCGGCGATCTGTTTACACACTCAAGAACTCCTGCTCTGATACCACTTGATGAAGGGTGCTCCCGTTAATACCACAAACGCATAACAGAAATAGAGAAACAACAACAATTTGCAAGAACAGAAAATTGGCTTCTTATTATCTCCACAAATGTGGAATTACAAACTTTCAGAATTACAATATGCAAAGCCACATGGGCATTCCCTTACAATATTCTGTAGGACAAAGCCTCGAACTATTACCCAGAACTATTCTGAACTATTCCCAACTGCCTAAGACAATAATACAGCCTTCCTTATATAGGCAATTATCCACCGCCTGGGAAGGTTCCAGAATTTTAGCCAATAAGGCCGACCAAACTTAGAATTATTTTATTTTACATTTTATTACATCATAGTCGGCTCAAGATAACCTTTGAAACCCGAACAGAAATTTTGAAGAAAATTATTTTCTGCCATTTCAGGTGGTCCAACTTTCGAAGACCATAAGTCATCACCCGTTGACCCGCTCGGCTATTATAACCCCATTTCAGAAATGCCAGGAAGCGCTCTACAGGCTTGACCGGCGCAAGTGCCGGTCACCCAAATTTTCAACCTCATCGGGGGCCTCTAAAGCCTTCAAAACTGAGTTCGAAGTTTCTGTATCCTGCTGCCAATACCGAAAATCTTCAATATCTTCAAAACTACACCTGATCTAGCCATGAAACTTTGTTGGCAGACTTATATGACCAAAATGAACCTCCAAGAAAGAAATCAGATCATTCTGAGCACATACAAAAATTACCAAAAATAGTAACTTTCCATAAATCGCAGCTCTGCACAAAATAGCCCTTATTGAATATAAAAACAGAAATATTTTTGGGTGATGCAAGATTGCTCTTACACCCAGGATGCTCCTGCATCAGACACCCGGGGTAATTTGAGAAGTGATCCTGTCACGACTCAGGTGTGCAGAGGAAAACCAAGACGGTTAACCTCCACCCTTGTTAGCCATGATGAATCTTCAACAGGTCGTCCTTTCCACTTGACCATATATTCTTCATATGTCCTGTTCTTTGTGCTTCTGCCAACACGACTATCCAGTATATCTTCAATCTCCTTAGTGTCTGAACTAGTTGTTGGAATACTCCACTGTGCTGCTGTGATCTCATCTTCAACACCTCCTTCATGATACTCTGTCAAATCTGAAATGTTAAACACTGGTAAAATATTTAGCTCGGTAGGCA
The DNA here is from genome assembly GCA_027943335.1 of Chamaecyparis obtusa. Lineage (NCBI taxonomy): Eukaryota > Viridiplantae > Streptophyta > Pinopsida > Cupressales > Cupressaceae > Chamaecyparis > Chamaecyparis obtusa. The sequence goes on from BSBK01000898.1 coordinate 3,466,936, forward strand.
ATTCTACCTCATATGCATTTCCTGAATCATGTTTCTTCAATATCTTACATGGTCCAAACTTTTTCATTTTCAGCTTGTTATATGTACCAACTGGAAACCGCTCCTTCCGCAAATGAACCATGACTTCATCACCAACCTGAAATTCCTTATACCTCCTTTTCTCATCTGCCTTAGCCTTATACTGTGCATTCATCTTGGTAATATGCTTCCTCACCTCCCCATGGATGTTCTTCAAGTGTTCTGCAAAATCTTCAGCTTCAGCACTACTTATTTCTCCTTTATCTATCTTCCTCAATTCAGATGCATTTCTTGGACTACTTCCATATACAATCTGGAATGGTGATTTACCAGTGCTCCTGTTGACAGAATTATTGTATGCAAATTCTGCCTGTGGTAAAATCAAATCCCATCCTGTTGGCTTATCTCCAACCAAACATCTCAGCAAATTTTCCAAACTCCTATTCACTACCTCTGTCTGTCCATCAGTCTGTGGATGATGTGATGAACTAAACTTCAAATCTGTCTTCAACTTCTTCCACAATGTACGCTAGAAATATCCAACAAACTTAGTGTCCCGATCTGAAACTATGGTCTTTGGCAAACCATGAAGTCTCACTACCTCTCTGAAAAACAATTCTGCTATATGAACATCATCATTAGTCTTCTTGCAGGGAATAAAATGTGCCATCTTTGAAAATCTATCAACTACCACAAAAATTGAATCGTGTCCCCGCTGAGTCCTCGGTAAACCAAGAACAAAGTCCATGCTGATATCCTCCCAAGGCTTCTCCGGTATAGGTAATGGCTGATACAACCCTGTATTCTGCTTCACTCCTTTTGCCATCTGACATACTCTGCAACTCTATACAAACTTCTTCACATCTTGCTGCAATTGTGGCCAATAATAATTTTCACTAACCAAAGAAAGGGTTTTGTCACGACCAAAATGTCCAGCCAATCCTCCGCTATGCTTCTCCTTGATGAGATTCTCCCTCATAGAACTTCGTGGAATGCACAACTGACTCCCTCTGAACAGCATATCATCTTGGATGATAAAATCCAGCCATTTCGTCCTGTCTAGAGTAATAGGTTCTGTACAAGCTTTCCAAGCTTAACCAAAATCAGGATCCTCTGGATACAAATTCTTGAGTTCCTTGAACCCAACCACTTCAATCTGCATTTCTGTCAGCAATAGTTGCCTTCTGCTAAGAGCATCTGCAACCCTATTAGACTTTCCACTCCTGTTTTTCAAAACAAATGTATAACTCTGCAAAAACTCAACCCATTTCAAATGCATCTGATTCAACTTTCCTTGACTATTCAAATATTGCAAAGCTTGATGATCAGTATACAAAATAAACTCCTTAGGAAGCAGATAATGTCTCCAGTTTTTTAATGCCTGAACTATAGCATAAAATTCTTGATCATAAACAGAATATTTCCTCTTGGCATCATTTAACTTCTCACTGAAATAAGCAACAGGTTTACCTTCTTGGCTCATAACAGCTCCTATTGCAGTACCACTAGCATCACAATCTACTTGAAACACCTTATTAAAATCTGGAAGTGCTAAACTGGTTGTTCTGTAACTTTTTGTTTCAACAATTGAAAACTCTTTTCTGCCCCATTAGTCCACTTAAACTCCTTTCTATCCCCTCTCATTGTTTCAGTCAAATGTCTACAAATACTACTAAAATTTCTAATAAACTTTCTGTAAAAGCTAGCTAGACCATAAAAAGATCTTACCTCAGTAGCACTCCTCGGAGTAGGCCATTCAAGAATAGCCTGTACCTTCTCTGGGTCCATTTTCAGACCTTCTGCTGAAACTACAAACCCCAAATACACCAACTCTTTCTTCACAAAACTGCACTTCTTCAAATTAATCAACAATTTCTCTTCTCTCAACTTCTCAAATACCATACGAATATGCATCATATGCTCATCCAACGTCTTACTAAAGATCAAAATATCATCTAGGTAAACAATGACAAACTTACCCAGAAATTCTTTCAGAACCTCATTCATGAGCCGCATGAAAGTGCTCGGTGCATTGGTTAGCCCAAAAGGCACGACTAACCACTCATACAGTCTTTCCTTTGTCTTGAATGCAGTCTTCCATTCATCTCCTTCTCTGATCCGAATCTGATGATATCCACTTTTCAGATCTATCTTTGAAAAATACACAGCTCCACTCAAACAGTCCATAATATCATCCATTCGTGACAATGGAAACCTGTACTTGATTGTGATCTTGTTTATTGCTCTGGAATCTGTACACATCCTCCATTCTCCATTCTTCTTTGGTGCTAATACCGTTGGTACAGCACAGGGACTTAGACTCTCTCGAATCAACCCCTTCTGTAAGAACTCATGTACTTGTCTGTTCAACTCTTCACTTTCTGCTGGTGTCATTCTGTGTGCTGCCTTGTTTGGCAAACTGGCTCCTGGAATCAAATCCATCTGATGACTGATCTTCCTTGCCGGTGGTAATCCATCAGGTACATTATCAGATACAATATCCTGAAACTCATTCAACAAATCTGCAACCTCTACATGTACATCTTCTACTTCTTCTTTACCAACTTTTGGAATTAAAGCAAAACACACATGCTCATGCCTCATACCATCTAGGAATTTCCTTCCATCAACAAATGTTATTCTTGCATTAGCACATACCTTTTCTTCAGTCTCCTTCAATGGCTTTAGCTTATGTCGCACTCCATCCTTTGTCAGGGAATAGGTATTCGCACGACCATTGTGTACAGCACATCTGTCAAACTGCCACGGTCTACCTAATAACATATGACATGCATCCATAGAGATGATATCACATAGTACCTCATCTTGGTACCCGCCGATCTTGAACTTTACTAGGCACTGTTCACTGACCATGACCTTGTGGTCATCCTGCACCCAGGCAATCCGATATGGATGTGGGTGTTTCTGTCTCTTGAGCTTCAACTTTGTCACCATCTTTTCTGACACCAAATTGTCAGTGCTTCCACTATCAATAATCACATCACAACATTTACCTTCGCACTTGCACCTGGTGCGAAACAGGCTCCTTCTTTGCTCAGGTTCATTCTCACCACTCCACAGGACTCTTCTGTTAATCAACGTTTCTCCTCTTTCAGCATCTTTAAAATTTGATGATCTGGCATCTTCATCTACATGTGCAACTCTGGCCTGGCCTTCATTTCTCCTGTCTGTTCTACCTTGGCGCTGAGGACATTCAAATGTCCTATGACCTTCTTCTCCATAGTGAAAAAATGTTCCACGGAAGCCACCTCTTTCAGATCCTTGTCCTCTTCCCCTTCCTCTTTGATCTCTATTATTCTGATCCTGGAAGCGATTGGAATTGTTTCCTCTCTGATTCTGACTGCTACTGGCCTCATCCTTTTTTTTCGGATCTTCATTTCGGCCACCATATGACCGTCCACTGCGACCTCTTTCCTTTTGTCTGCTCTCAAACTTCTTGTTCAGCTTTTCCTCTACTTTTAGGGCAAACTGGTATGCCTCTTCAATACTGTTCATTCGAACCAGATTCAGCTCCTCCTGAATGCTTGGCCTTAACCCATTAAGGTATCGGGCAACTTTCTCCTTATCAGCTTCTGCATGGCCTATTCTGATGAGAAGTCGGTAGAACTCTTCTGTATACTCCTGAACAGATCTTCCTGCTTGCTTCAAACTCTGCATTTTCTTCAGTAGGTCAAGCTCGTAATCAACAGGAATGAACTGTCGCTTCAATTTATCCACCATCCGATCCCATCTCGTGATTTTATCTTTCCCTCTTCTATTTCGCTCTAATTGAATTTCTTGCCACTAGATCTTCGCATGACCTTTCAGTCTGGCCTTCGCAAATTTGACCCTATCAGGATCGTCAACATCTTCGTACTTAAAATATTCCTCACATTCATTGATCCAGTCAATCAATTCCTCTGGGTTAAGATTTCCAGAAAATGTAGGAACCTCAATCTTAGGTCTTTTCCCAATCTTGGAAATGGCCCGAAAAAGTTTTTCTTCCTCCTGGTTCACAATTTTAACTTCTCCTGCTTCATATTCTTCTTCGGCTTCATCCTCGCTTTCGTCTCTGACATTAAGATTCATTCCTCTACGAATCTCTTCTTGTAATGCTCGCACTTGTCTCTGTAGCTCTCTAACCTCAGGTGTTACAACACCAGCTCTTCCGCCACGTTCCCTTCGTGGAGGCATTTTCGCGATGTGCGCTGAAACCCTAGCCACGGTCCTGGTGCAAACTGCCTCACAGTCGGTGATCTGTTTACACATTCAAGAACTCCTGCTCTGATACCACTTGCTTAAGGGTGCTCCCCTTAATACCACAAACGCATAACAGAAATAGAGAAACAACAACAATTTGCAAGAACAGAAAATTGGCTTCTTATTATCTCCACAAATGTGGAATTACAAACTTTCAGAATTACAATATGCAAAACCACATGGGCATTCCCTTACAATATTCTGTAGGACAAAGCCTCGAACTATTACCCAGAACTATTCTGAACTATTCCCAACTGCCTAAGACAATAATACAGCCTTCCTTATATAGGCAATTATCCACCGCCTGGGAAGGTTCCAGAATTTTAGCCAATAAGGCCGACCAAACTTAGAATTATTTTATTTTACATTTTATTACATCATAGTCGGCTCAAGATAACCTTTGAAACCCGAACAAAAATTTTGAAGAAAATTATTTTCTGCCATTTCAGGTGGTCCAACTTCTGAAGACCATAAGTCATCACCCGTTGACCCGCTCGGCTATTATAACCCCATTTTGGAAATGCCACGAAGCGCTCTACAGGCTTGACTGGCGCAAGCGCCTGTCACCCAAATTTTCAACCTCATCCGGGGCCTCTAAAGCCTTCAAAACTGAGTTCGAAGTTTCTGTATCCTGCTGCCAATACCGAAAATCTTCAATATCTTAAAAACTACACCTGATCTAGCCATGAAACTTTGCTGGCAGATTTATATGACCAAAATGAACCTCCAAGAAAAGAAATCAGATCATTCTGAGCACATACGAAAATTACCAAAAATAGTAACTTTCCATAAATCGTAGCTCTGCACAAAATAGCCCTTATTGAATATAAAAACAGAAATATTTTTGGGTGATGCAAGATTGCTCTTACACCCAGGATGCTCCTGCATCAGACACCCGGGGTAATTTGAGAAGTGACCCTGTCACGACTCAGGTGTGCAGAGGAAAACCAAGATGGTTAACCTCCACCCTTGTTAGCCATGATGAATCTTCAACAGGTCGTCCTTTCCACTTGACTAGATATTCTTCATATGTCCTGTTCCTTGTGCTTCTGCCAACACGACTATCCAGTATATCTTCAATCTCCTTAGTGTCTGAACTAGTTGCTGGAATACTCCACTGTGCTGCTGTGATCTCATCTTCAACACCTCCTTCATGATACTCTGTCAAATCTGAAATGTTAAACACTGGTGAAATATTTAGCTCGGTAGGCAATTCTACCTCATATGCATTTCCTGAATCATGTTTCTTCAATATCTTACATGGTCCAAACTTTTTCATTTTCAGCTTGTTATATGTACCAACTGGAAACCGCTCCTTCCGCAAATGAACCATGACTTCATCACCAACCTGAAATTCTTTATACCTCCTTTTCTCATCTGCCTTAGCCTTATACTGTGCATTCATCTTGGTAATATGCTTCCTCACCTCCCCATGGATGTTCTTCAAGTGTTCTGCAAAATCTTCAGCTTCAGCACTACTTATTTCTCCTTTATCTATCTTCCTCAATTCAGATGCATTTCTTAGACTACTTCCATATACAATCTGGAATGGTGATTTACCAGTGCTCCTGTTGACAGAATTATTGTATGCAAATTCTGCCTGTGGTAAAATCAAATCCCATCCTGTTGGCTTATCTCCAACCAAACATCTCAGCAAATTTCCCAAACTCCTATTCACTACCTCTGTCTGTCCATCAGTCTGTGGATGATGTGATGAACTAAACTTCAAATCTGTCTTCAACTTCTTCCACAATGTATGCTAGAAATATCCAACAAACTTAGTGTCCCGATCTGAAACTATGGTCTTTGGCAAACCATGAAGTCTCACTACCTCTCTGAAAAATAATTCTGCTACATGAACAGCATCATTAGTCTTCTTGCAGGGAATAAAATGTGCCATCTTTGAAAATCTATCAACTACCACAAAAATTGAATCGTGTCCCCGCTGAGTCCTCGGTAAACCAAGAACAAAGTCCATGCTGATATCCTCCCAAGGCTTCTCCGGTATAGGTAATGGCTGATACAACCCTGTATTCTGCTTCACTCCTTTTGCCATCTGACATACTCTGCAACTCTGTACAAACTTTTTCACATCTTGCTGCAATTGTGGCCAATAATAATTTTCACTAACCAAAGAAAGGGTTTTGTCACGACTAAAATGTCCAGCCAATCCTCCGCTATGCTTCTCCTTGATGAGATTCTCCCTCATAGAACTTTGTGGAATGCACAACTGACTCCCTCTGAACAGCATATCATCTTGGATGATAAAATCCAGCCATTTCGTCCTGTCTAGAGTAATAGGTTCTGTACAAGCTTTCCAAGCTTCACCAAAATCAGGATCATCTGGATACAAATTCTTGAGTTCCTTGAACCCAACCACTTCAATCTGCATTTCTGTCAGCAATAGTTTCCTTCTGCTAAGAGCATCTGCAACCCTATTAGACTTTCCACTCCTGTGTTTCAAAACAAATGTATAACTCTGCAAAAACTCAACCCATTTCAAATGCCTCTGATTCAATTTTCCTTGACTATTCAAATATTGCAAAGCTTGATGATCAGTATACAAAACAAACTCCTTAGGAAGCAGATAATGTCTCCAGTTTTTTAATGCCTGAACTATAGCATAAAATTCTTGATCATAAACAAAATATTTTCTCTTGGCATCATTTAACTTCTCACTGAAATAAGCAACAGGTTTACCTTCTTGGCTCATAACAGCTCCTATTGCAGTACCACTAGCATCACAATCTACTTGAAACACCTTATTAAAATTTGGAAGTGCTAAAACTGGTTGTTCTGTAACTTTTTGTTTCAACAATTGAAAACTCTTTTCTGCCCCATTAGTCCACTTAAACTCTTTTCTATCCCCTCTCATTGTTTCAGTCAAAGGTCCACAAATACTGCTAAAATTTCTGATAAACTTTCTGTAAAAGCTAGCTAGACCATGAAAAGATCTTACCTCAGTAGCACTCCTCGGAGTAGGCCATTCAAGAATAGCCTGTACCTTCTCTGGGTCCATTTTCAGACCTTCTGCTGAAACTACAAACCCCAAATACACCAACTCTTTCTTCACAAAACTGCACTTTTTCAAATTAATCAACAATTTCTCTTCTCTCAACTTCTCAAATACCATACGAATATGCATCATATGCTCATCCAACGTCTTACTAAAGATCAAAATATCATCTAGGTAAACAATGACAAACTTACCCAAAAATTCTTTCAGAACCTCATTCATGAGCCGCATGAAAGTGCTCGGTGCATTGGTTAACCCAAAAGGCACGACTAACCACTCATACAGTCCTTCCTTTGTCTTGAAGACAATCTTCCATTCATCTCCTTCTCTGATCCGAATCTGATGATATCTACTTTTCAGATCTATCTTTGAGAAATACACAGCTCCACTCAAACAGTCCATAATATCATCCATTCGTGAGAATGGAAACCTGTACTTGATTGTGATCTTGTTTATTGCTTTTGAATCTGTACACATCCTCCATTCTCCATTCTTCTTTGGTGCTAATACCGCTGGTACAGCACAGGGACTCAGACTCTCTCGAATCAACCCCTTCTGTAACAACTCATGTACTTGTCTGTTCAACTCTTCACTTTCTACTGGTGTCATTCTGTGTGCTGCCTTGTTTGGCAAACTGGCTCCTGGAATCAAATCCATCTGATGACTGATCTTCCTTGCCGGTGGTAATCCATCAGGTACATTATCAGATACAATATCCTGAAACTCATTCAACAAATCTGCAACCTCTACAGGTACATCCTCTACTTCTTCTTTACCAACTTTTGGAATTAAAGCAAAACACACATGCTCATGCCTCATACCATCTAGGAATTTTCTTCCATCAACAAATATTATTCTTGCATTACCACATACCTTTTCTTCAGTCTCCTTCAATGGCTTTAGCTTATGTCGCACTCCATCCTTTGTCAGGGAATAGGTATTCGCACGACCATCGTGTACAGCACATCTGTCAAACTGCCACGGTCTACCTAATAACATATGACATGCATCCATAGAGATGATATCACATAGTACCTCATCTTGGTACCCGTCGATCTTGAACTTTACTAGGCACTGTTCACTAACCATGACCTTGTGGTCATCCTGCACCCAGGCAATCCGATATGGATGTGGGTGTTTCTGTCTCTTGAGCTTCAACTTTGTCACCATCTTTTCTGACACCAAATTGTCAGTGCTTCCACTATCAATAATCACATCACAACATTTACCTTCGCACTTGCACCTGGTGCGAAACAGGCTCCTTCTTTGCTCAAGTTCATTCTCACCACTCCACAGGACTCTTCTGTTAATCAACGTTTCTCCTCTTTCAGCATCTTCAGAATTTGATGATCTGACATCTTCATCTACATGTGCAACTCTAGCTTGGCCTTCATTTCTCCTGTCTGTTCTGCCTTGGCGCTGAGGACATTCAAATGCCCTATGACCTTCTTCTCCACAGTGAAAATATGTTCCACGGAAGCCACCTCTTCCAGATCCTTGTCCTCTTCCCCTTCCTCTTTGATATCTATTATTATGATCTTGGAAGCGATTGGAATTGTTTCCTCTCTGATTCTGACTGCTACTGGCCTCATCCTTTTTTTTCGGATCTTCATTTCGGCCACCATATGACCGTCCACCAGATCGTCCACCGCGACCTCTTCCGTTTTGTCTGCTCTCAAACTTCTTGTTCAGCTTTTCCTTTATTTTTAGGGCAAATTGGTATGCCTCTTCAATACTGTTCATTCGAACCAGATTCAGCTTCTCTTGAATGCTTGGCCTTAACCCATTAAGGTATCGGGCAACTTTCTCCTTATCAGCTTCTGCATGGCCTGTTCTGATGAGAAGTCGGTAGAACTCCTCTGTATACTCCTGAACAGATCTTCCAGCTTGCTTCAAACTCTGCATTTTCTTCAGTAGGTCAAGCTTTCTTCAAATTGTCAGTGCTTCCACTATCAATAATCACATCACAACATTTACCTTCGCACTTGCACCTGGTGCGAAACAGGCTCCTTCTTTGCTCAAGTTCATTCTCACCACTCCACAGGACTCTTCTGTTAATCAACGTTTCTCCTCTTTCAGCATCTTCAGAATTTGATGATCTGACATCTTCATCTACATGTGCAACTCTAGCTTGGCCTTCATTTCTCCTGTCTGTTCTGCCTTGGCGCTGAGGACATTCAAATGCCCTATGACCTTCTTCTCCACAGTGAAAATATGTTCCACGGAAGCCACCTCTTCCAGATCCTTGTCCTCTTCCCCTTCCTCTTTGATATCTATTATTCTGATCCTGGAAGCGATTGGAATTGTTTCCTCTCTGATTCTGACTACTACTGGCCTCATCCTTCTTTTTCGGATCTTCATTTCAGCCACCATATGACCGTCCACCAGATCGTCCACCGCGACCTCTTCCGTTTTGTCTGCTCTCAAACTTCTTGTTCAGCTTTTCCTCTACTTTTAGGGCAAACTGGTATGCCTCTTCAATACTGTTCATTCGAACCAGATTCAGCTTCTCTTGAATGCTTGGCCTTAACCCATTAAGGTATCGGGCAACTTTCTCCTTATCAGCTTCTGCATGGCCTGTTCTGATGAGAAGTCGGTAGAACTCCTCTGTATACTCCTGAACAGATCTTCCCGCTTGCTTCAAACTCTGCATTTTCTTCAGTAGGTCAAGCTCGTAATCAACAGGAATGAACTGTCGCTTCAATTTATCCACCATCCGATCTCATCTCGTGATTTTATCTTTCCCTCTTCTATTTCGCTCTAATTGAATTTCTTGCCACCAGATCTTCGCATGACCTTTCAGTCTGGCCTTTGCAAATTTGACCCTATCAGGATCGTCAACATCTTCGTACTCAAAATATTCCTCACATTCATTGATCCAGTCAATCAATTCCTCTGGGTTAAGATTTTCAGAAAATGTAGGAACCTCAATCTTAGGTCTTTTCCCACTCTTGAAAATGGCCCGAAAAAGTCTTTCTTCCTCCTGGTTCACAATTTCAACTTCTCCTGCTTCATATTCTTCTTCGGCTTCATCTTTGCTTTCGTCTCTGACATTAAGATTCATTCCTCTACGAATCTCTTCTTGTAATGCTCGCACTTGTCTCTGTAGCTCTCTAACCTCAGGTGTTACAACACCAGCTCTTCCGCCACGTTCCCTTCGTGGAGGCATTTTCGCGATGCACGCTGAAACCCTAGCCACGGTCCTGGTGCAAACTGCCTCATAGTCGGCGATCTGTTTACACACTCAAGAACTCCTGCTCTGATACCACTTGATGAAGGGTGCTCCCGTTAATACCACAAACGCATAACAGAAATAGAGAAACAACAACAATTTGCAAGAACAGAAAATTGGCTTCTTATTATCTCCACAAATGTGGAATTACAAACTTTCAGAATTACAATATGCAAAGCCACATGGGCATTCCCTTACAATATTCTATAGGACAAAGCCTCGAACTATTACCCAGAACTATTCTGAACTATTCCCAACTGCCTAAGACAATAATACAGCCTTCCTTATATAGGCAATTATCCACCGCCTGGGAAGGTTCCAGAATTTTAGCCAATAAGGCCGACCAAACTTAGAATTATTTTATTTTACATTTTATTACATCATAGTCGGCTCAAGATAACCTTTGAAACCCGAACAGAAATTTTGAAGAAAATTATTTTCTGCCATTTCAGGTGGTCCAACTTTCGAAGACCATAAGTCATCACCCGTTGACCCGCTCGGCTATTATAACCCCATTTCAGAAATGCCAGGAAGCGCTCTACAGGCTTGACCGGCGCAAGTGCTGGTCACCCAAATTTTTAACCTCATCCGGGGCCTCTAAAGCCTTCAAAACTGAGTTTGAAGTTTCTGTATCCTGCTGCCAATACCGAAAATCTTCAATATCTTCAAAACTACACCTGATCTAGCCATGAAACTTTGTTGGCAGACTTATATGACCAAAATGAACCTCCAAAAAAGAAATCAGATCATTCTGAGCACATACGAAAATTACCAAAAATAGTAACTTTCCATAAATCGCAGCTCTGCACAAAATAGCCCTTATTGAATATAAAAACAGAAATATTTTTGGGTGATGCAAGATTGCTCTTACACCCAGGATGCTCCTGCATCATGTTGGTAGTTGGTGTTGTCATTGATGTCAATCCTCTCCTTGCTTGTAGTTGAGTGCTTGCTAATATGTATTGTGGTGTTATCATTGTGATGACAATTATGTGTTGTGGTGTTGACCTTTTGATGTTAGTCTTTTGCTTGTTGTAATGTTGCAATTGTGAGATTGTTGATATGAGTTGTGATCTAGTGTCATTAATGACTGTGAGGTCAACCCTATGCTGATATGGTTGTGGAGATGTGGAAAGCTAGTTGGAGGCGGGATGCATATTGGAGGTAATATTGCTCTGACATTAGTTGTTGGAATTGAGGAACACTGGGGGGAGGGGGTGAATCATTGTTCGGTTCTTTTTAACCGTAATTAACTGATTGTGTATAGCCATAATCCAATTGCAATTAAAAGTAAACAAGAACAAAATAGAGAACACATCCACAAACTCATGACTCCATGATTTTTGCATGAAAATCCAGTTAAGGGAAAAACCACAATAGGGATGGAACCCACAATATCTCTGCAAAAATATAGATAACCCTATTAGGGGCAATAGTAGAATAGGGAATGCTTATAACATTAGGCACACGTCTGGAGCTCACTTCTCAATACAAAAGATAGGGCTACAACCCTTATAAAGATCACTGCTTACAAAATTGTTTGGACTACAATCCAAAATGTTGAATTGAAATTAGCATCACATATACCTGTACAGTTCCATGTAGCTGCATTAGATAAACATCAAATTAGCCTATGCAATTAGATACATAACATCTTTGATCTTTGCACAATAATGTTTAACCATTGCATCAATATTATCATAATAATCAATTCACAAACTCAATCTTACATACCTACTACCAAAATATAATAAGTCCATTGTCGACTCCAAAAACAAAATAGGTAATGTGTATATCCTTGAGTAAAACATTGATCAAATCATCATGCTAACCTATATTGACCTGTAGATAACGTGTAGCATGTTGGCTTAACCCAAAAATATGATCAAACCGATCAGATTGTCAATCTAGTAGGACCACTAACCGGTTTGTAATGCCCACCCCTTTATTGCCATTTATGTTTATGATGCTAACTCATTTAAACCACTTTTCATGAATATTAGATCTTTGGTTACATTTATTGATTCAGTTCTATGATACTTTAAATCATTTGATTTATATCATGTTAGTTAGATGATGATGATTATTTACATATGATGATGTTACTTATAATATGATTTTTACTAACCCCATACTTGCATGTGTATGATTGGAGTGTATGTTTTACTTTTCTATTTGACGTGCCTAATGTGGTTGAGGGACGAAGTCGTAGTTTCTTACGAGATCCACACAATCGACTAATCCCTGCCATTGTCTGTTATATATATATATATATATATATATATATATATATATATATATATATATATATATATATATATATATATATATATATATATATATATATATATACATACATACATACATACATATGTGTGTGTGTGTGCGTGTGTGTGTGTGTATATATATACACACACACACACACACACACACACACACATATATGCTCGTCTTTTATGCAAGATTTCAAGTATTGGGCATCGACTTCTTTGAATTGTCAGGATAAGCGTGCCCTATCACAATATCTCAATGGTAAGAGAAGAGAGATAACATCTAGGTCTAAATCCCAACCTAAGCCAATTATTGTCCTCAAACTGTGGACAAGTATCTTTTTTGCTACCCTCTGAATTTGTCAAGGTGACATCATTCATGAACCCTTTCTTTGAGCTTGATTATTACTTTATGAGTTTAGTCAATTTTTCCTTCGTGTTTGGTTGTTAGGTGTCTTGATGTGAATTTTGATTTATTAATGCATTACATATTTAATTAAGATTAAAATAATTATATCTTATGAATATGAAATATGAAATATATAGATATTTAATTAATGAAAATTAATTAAATGTCATTGATTATTTAAAAGACAGTTAAAAGTCTAATTATAAAAATAAAGGTTTAATTAAATATTAAATCAAAATTTAAATTAAATGTTCAAATAATATAAATTTATATTAATTATTAATTTACTTATTAAGTGGTACTAAATATATTAATTATAATTAAAATATAATCATGTGATTATATGCACACTAGTTAAAAGGAATTGATTTATCAGTTCTAAATTAGAAGGTTGAGTTAAAAAACTTAACTGAGGGATTAGTTATAATTCTTTTAATAAATCAATAGATTTATATTTAATTATCAATTTGCATATTATTTGTTAGATAACTGAAAGGAGAGATGAATAAGTTATGTTTAGTTATCCTACAGTCCTAAATTCCTTTCAGATGTATAGTATCAACTTTGAACAAATAAACTAAACAATTCGGTAATTTAATTATAACAAAAAGGAATGTCGTAATCAACTGAAACTTATACTTGAGATTTATTTTAATGTGATTTAATTATATTGTTAATTAGTAATTATATTTAATAAATTAATTTATATAACAAAAATTATAAATTAATTTAGAAGAGAAAATTAAACGTTTGTTTTACTTTTAATGAAATTTTGATGTGGGTGTATTTTATAATACAATGTTTTCTTATTGGAGTTTTATTTGGCCTTGTTGAATAAGGTCGGTTAGGGTAGATTGATGTCATAGGTGGAATCTTGTCTTTTGAACTTTAAATTATTTTAGAAAATTAATTCTTTCGCACTTGAGTTCATATGTAATAAATTTAAATAACCATTTTGGTGTCTCGATTATAAGAGTATTCTTTTGGGTTTATGTGAGATTTACGTCAGTTTTCTATTAAGTCCTCAATCTTTATGTTATTTAACCATAAAAAGATGACAAACATTATCTCTGTTGAGTCCTAATTAACTTGGTCACCTTGTTTCTACATTTATGGTGATGAACTGTATGACAACATTTGTGGATTATGTTTTACTCCATGTTTGGAGAGATGCTTGATTCTTTTGATGATCTTTTGATCTTGCGATTTGAACTATGAGATTTGGTATTTGAGTTATTGAGATGTTTAGTATGGGATGGACATTTTGGATCTTTGTATAGGATGAGGTTTTTTTATTAAGCTCCAACACTCGTCTTTGATGACATTCATGGTTTACTAGTTTATGAGAAATATTTTATGATTTTGGTTTTTCTTTCTCTTTGGTTCTTTTGCTAGGAGCATTAGGGTAGGTTATCTAGGAGCATAGAAGGGAAGTGGCTTACTTTGGAGGCCTTGGAGCCCTAAAGTGGTTTCCTAGGTATCCTTTGTAAGTTGACTTAATATGTGATAATTTAATAAATTTATTAGGATAGAAACATTAAAAAAGATGATTGTGCCTCGCCCATGCCTTGAGTGCTAGTACATGATAGGATGGGAGTGGGATAAGATTCTTGCCCATCTAGAGAGATGGTGAGGTTTGACATAGTTGGTATTCCTTGTCTGTACGAAAGGACTATTGATACCACATAGAGTCACTAGGGGTCGGGGTCCAGAGAGACTACCAGATGACCTAAGAGTTGACTCATGTCATGAAACTTCCCTATATGTGTCCTAGGTTCCTACGTTGCATTTGGGTACACATGATTTATGTCATGATCATTTTTACTTGATAATCTTATATCCTTTACTACTATTTTATCCATTGTACCATTGCATTAGTCTTTCTTGTTTGGTTTCTTCCTTGAGTGAGGCCTGGTGTTATCTCCTCAACAAGGTGGGAGTGGACTTCTTGGTTCCACGTGGTCAGGTGGTAGTGATTCTATTACCATTGAGATCCGATGTGGTGACTTGGTGCTTGGATGATCCTTGATGCTGCTTCTATCTTCTTGTTCTTTTCTTGGAGACTTTCTCATGAAATGTATATCTTGTATTCCATGTTATGTATTGGTTAGTGACATTTATTTCAAGAAAATGTATATGTACTTGTATTGTAGTATTGTTATCCCTATGACATGTGCAGTGGAAGTTGTATTATTATGTATGCCATGATGTATGAGTTGTACTTTATAGATTGTATCTTTGGTTATATTGATATAATGAATGTATCTTATTATTCAATTGAAATGAATATGACTAGTGTCCTTAGTAATTTGTGTTCTTTTCATTATGATTAAGTAAAGGATTTGGAACACTTCAATTTGAGTTTTAAAATGAACCTAAGATATGTCATGTGGTTATGTCTTGGAATTGTACTTAGTAGATTAGTTAACTTATGCGTGATTCTACTTCATGGAACCCTTTTGACTTGTAATCTATAAATGAGTTACAATTAGGAGTATGTATTGTCTTATATTATATTACTTCTGCATTGTTATTCATTATTGATTGTAAACTTGTAAGAAAAAAACTATTTAGTAAACTTAGTAACATGTTTTAGGTTAATTTCTCTTGGATTCCCTGGCAAGGCATTATACGATTCATTTTCTATTTAACTTTGTCTCTCATATTCCTCTACCAACCCGATACTCAAATCATCAAAATATATAAAAAAACATCACATTATCTTTTGCGATCATATTATATCACAAAATATACTCTATAAATCCTCTGTTACGTTCACTACTCATAATTCAATTGATCATATCCACGTCGATCTTAAATCTGAACCTATATACTACTGCATGCTTGTCCATATTTAGCCAAATATTCTACCTATCCTTTGGTATACACAAAATATGTTGGGAGACATATGAAATGGATATATTTACCATCAATGACAACATACAATCAATATCTATTAGTATCTCTTGCCCAAATATCTCCCCCTTTGGCATTGATGGTAACACTTAGAGAAAAATGACTAGTTGTTCATGTTAGTGTACTTAAATATTCCTAATTACACTTTACTTAATCTTACATAGGATAATACATTGTATAGTAGTTTTTCATTGAGACACCTAGGAGTTTGCACCTTAATTAAGCACATGGTGTAGGAGAAATTCCACTTTAGGTGTGAGATCCACCTTTAGTACACATATCACATTATCATCCTCATCCTATTGCACATACTTTATTGCATAATGGAGGATGATCCACATTTGTTGGACCTGTGATTACACAGGTAGCATAGGTGATAGCTTATCAACTCCTTATCATTCTCTCTTATCACCTTTCCTATATAAGGAGGCCTATTATGTGCATTTTAATCAATTCATTAGATCAATCAATCATAAATTATTGCATTATACAAGTCTATTCTTATTTATATCATCTCTCTTATAGTTGTGCCATTATTTAACCTCTAGATCCTTGGTTCAATATTTTATATTTGCAAATTCTTACATGGTATTAGAGCCATTGGATCATTTTGATTAGCCTATTTAGAGACATCTTGGGGCAAGTGTTGAAGAGCCACATCTCAGATCTGAAGGCTAGTATCTTGTAGAAGCATCTTGGGTCATATCTGACTTCACCATTGCCTCTGGGAGGCCATTTTGGTTAAAATCGATTATAAACTCACCTGTATTTGACAAAAGTCAAAATTGAGGCAATTTTTTTTGCAAATCGAGTCGTACGACCTGATCTACACCTCTGCGGTAGGATTTTGAATTTTTTTTTTAATTATGTTATTTGTCAAAATTTTTTTTTGCAAAATATTATTCTCTGGCTTGATACGAGCCCTTTATTATTTGTCAGATCACATGGAATATTCCACACACCATGACATCATCTAACAATAGATACTATCGCTATCAGCTGTACTAGTCACCCAACACATAAAGAAATGCCTGACAGAAGATCTCGACCCCATCTGAGTGTGTGTAGGGATCTCCCAGACTGAGCCGAGCCAAAGCTTGAGGCCAAGCCTGAGCCCATCCCCTGGGCTTTCTTATTTGTTTTACAACTACCGATGAATATATAAAAATGAGTTGAAAATCCCACCCACTATCAATATATGTGGGACTAAAGACCTCAGACTGCCTCTTGCTCCACTTGGTCACCGCCAGCGGAGCCTCCTTTGCCATGCCACAGTCCCCACTTCACCACACGGAGCCCATGTGACAACCTCTTCCTCTGCTTGTAGCTCCGCCACTGTGACCAATCTACCCAAGGCTCCTCTGCACCACATGACATCCCACAACACCGCCACATGAAGCTCAACCATGCAACCATGTGGTGATACCAGAACACACCCCGTTAACCATCCAACACACTGTCAATGGCCACGTGAACCAATTAGAGGTCAACGCATGGGACCTTGCCACGTCAGCCGCCTGATCAACCCAACCAATCAGTCACTGACATGTGGCAGGAGGCCATGTTATCTGTGATGTCAGCACCACATCATCAAGTCCATACTATGGCATGTTAGAAATTCGTATGTCTAGTCACCTGCCACGTTAGCTGAAGGGTTGATTTTTTGCCACATCACTTGAGTCACTGTCCTAAAATTGATGGTCGTCCAACTATCAAAACATGGCTAATTATCTTTTTTGTGATGTCCATACGACTGTCAAAATTAATGCAATAAAATGATGATGTCAGTAGGGGTTTGAATTTTCTTTCCCTCACCATTGGAGTTTTCTAATTTGTAGTCCAACTTCAAAGGGCCATATCTTGATCAATTTTGCTTCTTTTTTCAAGATTTTTTTTATTTGAGGTAGAATTTCCTGATGATTCTAGTGGTGGTATTATTTTTCATTTTTGTGGCTAGATTAATCATAATTGCAGATTTTCATGAGTGTTCCTACTTGTTCTTGATTTCTGCAACCTCTAGGGCTTCATTTGGGCACATACAGTAACATTTTGAGGTGAATTTTTTTTGAAAGTCCATGCTTTTTCATCTACTTTTTAGATTTGCATTCAGATTTTAGTGATTTAGGGTGGATATATCACTTTCATTAATAATCTATTTTGCGACTATATTTGCACTTGGTTAATCCTTGGTTTCAATTTTATGATTTGGATAGGTCATTTGAAGGAGTTAGCAGTAGTTATGAGTCATTATTTGGTTGTATTATGGACAATTCAAAGGTCAAAATCCTCACTCCATATAACTACCATGAATGGAAATGATCTTTATCTGATCACTTGTTAACTATTGGATTGCTTAGATTGAGGGGTGTCTATTCCATCAAAGTCATTAAAGTTGTCCTTGAGTAGCAGTCATTAGACTAAAATTTTTTTGGCTAAGAGCCAAGGAATGAGGTCTATTTGAAATCCTTTCGACTAAGAGAAAAGTATTGAGGGTATCCATTCTGTCAAATTGAGGTTGTTAGATTGAAATCTTATTAGCCAAGAGCCAAGGAATGAGGAGTTTTCACAATCTTTTTGGCTAAGAGCCAAGGACTTAGTGGTATCCATTCTATCAAATTCGTTGAAGTTATCCTTGAGCATAAGTTGTTAGACTGAAATATTTTTGACTAAGAGCCAAGGAATGAGGGGTATTTGAAATCTTTTTGGCTAATAGCCAAGCACTGAGGGGTATCCATTCTATCAAATTCATTGAAGTTGTCCTTGAGCACAAGTCATTAGACTAAAATCTTTTCAACTAAGAGCCCCAAAATGAGGTGTTGGTAGTTGGTGTTATCACTGATGTCAATCCTGTCCTTGCTTGTAGTTGAGTGCTTGCTAATATGTATTATGGTGTTATCATTGTGATGACAATTATGTGTTGTGGTGTTGACCTTTTGACACAATCAAGGATGGTGGATCCAATGAAGGACAGTCCAACCTTGTAGCCAACTACCAACACAATAGAAATACACAACAACAAAATATTTCAACTCAATTTTCATTAACATGTCTAGTTGTAAGGCCTTCTGGGTTAGGGCCAATTACAAACAATAGTAAATCTGCAAGATCAACTAGATCCAATATAACTCTAGCTAGTCCAGTTTTGAAACAGATCAACAACTGATGGAAACCCTAAGGTAGATCTAAACTTGTGCTCGCAAGTCACCAAGCAAGAAACCACTAGCTCTGCTATTACAAACTATCAGAAACCAATATGATCTTCTAGATCTCACATGATCCAAGTCTACACTATCTTTTCCACAACTTCACTTTTCATCTGCCACCCAGAATCCCCTAAACAACTACCCAAACACTCCTTAAATACTAATCTTCAACCACAAGTTGGCTGGATGACATAATTAACCCCTACAAACAAATATTAAATGTAATACAAGTCGAATCTCAAATAGCCTTACAATTATTTAATTCTCCATGTCGGCCTCTACATCTACATAGGAGAATACAAGAAAAGCTACCAACAATTAATGCACCAAGTCGGCCAACCAAATCACCAAGAACTCCAATCGGTAAATCAGAACTACTGAGCGCTAGAGAAACAACCGAGCACCAGTGAAACAACTGACCAAGCCAGGCAACACTGAGCAACACAGGCATCACCAAGAAAAAGTTCCACCGAGTTCCTTCAGTAATCGAGCTTCCTTCAATAATCAAGACCATCAATTAACGCTGTAATCGAGTACCACAGACCCAAAATAACACACCTCCATGTAGATTCACTGAGTACCCTAGAATGCCCCTACATCAGACACCTTGGGTTTGAAAAGATGTTCTCATATGCTGGAAGAACATCTTCCAGGATTCAGCACATAAACCCTGAACTGGTTCTTCACATACAAGTCCTCCAACTTTTTCAGCTTGCATACTCTTCCACTTCAGCTTCCTCTGTCTCTTCAAGTCTTTCCTTGATAACACACATGCTTTTTCTCCATGCTGATCATCATTCCTCTCAGGATCTGCCAACTCAACTCAGCTACCAATACTCAAACTTCTCCTACTGAGTGTTGTATCTAGCAAAGGCATCAGAGAAAACTTCTTGTCATCCTTCTCAACAGTAAACACATTCTTGACACATTCATACATAGCTTTGCAATCATATTGCCAAGGTCTACCAAGCAATATATCACAACTATTCATCTCCACAATATCACATAACACAAGATCCTTATACTGGCCAATCTGAATATCAACAAAGCACTGTTCTCTCACTTCTAGAGCATGATCATTTTGCAACTAGCCAATCCTATAAGGATGTGGATGTTTCATTCTATTCAAACCAAGTTCCTGAACCATGTCCTTAGCAACAAGGTTATCGGTACTACCATTGCCAACAATTACATCACAAATTTTACCTCCAGACTTGCACCGAGTCCTGAACAAGTTACTCCTCTGACAAGGTTCCTCCTTTTTACCAAGCAATGTTCGCCGAACCAACAAGTTCTCAGATTCAGGTTCATTCTCAACATTTTCATTCACCACAATAGTTCATGGGTCACCAAGATTCTTCTGTGTACACTCAAAAGAACGATGTCCTTCTTCACCACAGTTATAACAAGTTCCCTTAAAGATAACTCTACCTATCTTCTTCTTCGGTTCTACAGGTTTTTGTTCATCTTCTGCAGTCGATTTTTCCTTCACTGAGTGATCAATCTTTTCCTTCCCTCGAGGATTACTATGTTGTTTCCTTTTCAACTTATCTTCTTCCTTAAGAGCATACTAATAAGCATCTTCAACAGAATCAATCTTCAACATACCAAGCTCATCCTGAATATTGAATCTCAAACTATTCACATACCGAGCTACCTTTTCCTTACCAAATTCTCTGTGTCTAGACCGAATAGTAAGCTTGTAGAACTCCTCGGTATAGTCTTCAACAATTAGATCCTTTTGCTTTAGATTTTGCAACTTCTTAAACAAGTCAAGTTCATAGTCAGCAGGTATGAACTTAGCTTTCAATTTAGTCACCATCAACCTCGACCGATTGATCTTCATTTCACCTTCATCTTCTCTATCTCTTTGTAATTCTTTCCACCAAAGAGCAGCATGTCCTTTCAACTTAGTCTGTGCCAATCTCACCTAAAGAGGATCTTCAATTTCTTCCAGCTCAAAGAAATCTTCTAATTCACCAATCCATTCAATCAAGTTCTTAGGTTTCAAAGTACTAGAGAAAGCAGAAACTTCCATTCGGTAACTATTACTTAACCAAGCTCCAGATCTATGTAACCAACCAGTTCTGTCTTCACCAGATCTATCTCTCCGGTCATCTCCACTAGATCCAACAACTTCAAAGTCTTTAGCAACTTTCTCATAACCATCCTCAGTACCAACATTCTGAGGTACACCAGTCATAGCTCTCATGATCTCAGTGATCATGTCATTCTTCATCAGCTCCATCTCAGATCTAAAATTAGATTTCACCTTCTCTATAATCTTCGATTCCACAGCATCACAGAGATCTACAATCGCTCTAGGGTCCAATCTTCTCGGAGGCATCCTTCAAGATAAGAAAACCCAAAGCAACCAAAACCCTACACTGACCACCTTGTGACAACCTCCAAGTTGTATGCAAGTCAGATCAGCCTACCACCTTGCATGAACAACCAGGTCAAGATTCCACAAGTTCAGTGCCACGGATTTGCAACTCAGATCATACGATCTCTTCACCAACAAGGTCAACTTCACAAGATCAACCTTCACACAACAAGATCAACTCAGCTCTGATACCACTTGACGTGGTCAAGGATGGTGGATCCAATGAAGGACAATCCAACCTTGTAGCCAACTACCAACACAACAAAAATACACAACAACAAAATGTTTCAACTCAATTTTCATTAACATGCCTATTTGTAAGGCCTTTCGGATTAGGGCCAATTAAAAACAATAGTAATTATGCAAGATCAACTAGATCCAATATAACTCTAGCTAGTCCATTTCTGAAATAGATCAACAACTAATGGAAACCTTAAGATAGATCTAAACTTATGCTCACAAGCCACCAAGCAATCTTCTTGTCTCCAAGAAAGAAACCACTAGCTCTGCTATTACAAACTATCAGAAACCAATCTGATCTGCTAGATCTCGCAGGATCCAAGTCTACACTATCTTTTCCAAAACTTCACTTTTCATCTGCCACCCAGACTCCCCTAAATAACTACCCAAACACTCCTTAAATACTAATCTTCAGCCACAAGTCGGTTGGATGACATAATTAACTCCTACAAACAAATATTAAATGCAATACAAGTTGGCTCTCAAATAGCCTTATAATTATTTAATTCTCCATGTTGGCCTCTAGATCTACATAGGAGAATACAAGAAAAGCTACCAACAATAAATGCACCAAGTCGGCCAACCAAATCACCAAGAACTCCATTCGGTAAACCAGAACTACCGAGTGCTAGAGAAGCAATCGAGCACTAGTGAAACAACCGACCAAGCTAGGCAACATCAAGCAACATAGGCATCACCGAGCAAAAGTTCCACCGAGCACCAGAAGTTCCACCGAGTTCCTTCAGTGACCGAGCTTGCTTCAATAATCAAGACCATCGGTTAAAGTTGCAACCGAGTACCATAGACCCAAAACAACACACCTCCATGCAGATTCATCGAGTACCCTAGAATGCCCCTGCATCACCTTTTGATGTTAGTCTTTTGTTTGTTGTAATGTTGCAGTTGTGAGATTGTTGATATGAGTTGTGTTGATGTCATTGACGACTGTGAGGTCAGCCCTATGCTGATATGGTTGTGGAGATGTGGAAAGCTAGTTGAAGGTGGGATGTATATTGGAGGTAATATTGCTTTGGCATTAGTTGTTGGAATTGAAGAACACTGGGGGGAGGGGGTGAATCAGTGTTCGGTTCTTTTTAACATTAATTAACTGATTGTGCATAACCATAATCCAATTGCAATTAAAAGTAAACAAGAAAAAAATAGAGAGCACATCCACAAACTCTTGACTCCATGATTTTTGCATGGAAACCTGGTTAAGGGAAAAACCATGGCGGGGATGGAACCCACAATATCTCTGCAGAAATATAGATAACCTTGTTAGGGGCAATAATAGAATAGGGAATGATTATAACATTAGGCACACGCCTAGAGCTCACTGCTCAATACTGACATAGGACAGGCAAGAAGGATCCAACTAAGGACAGTCCTCACAAGTAGCCAAACACCACTATGCGGAATAACACAACACAACAATTGTTTCAACTGAATTTTCATTAACATGCCAGGCTATAAGGCCTTCCTAGTTAGGGCCAATTACAATTAGAAATGGTTTTGTAAGATCAACAAAGATCCAATCCAATTCTAGCTAGTCATGTATGCACCCTAAAATGGTCACCTAGACTTTGGGCCCCCATTCATCATTTTATCAATTTCCTGAATCAATGCCTTGCAATATTTTCAATTCAAATCAATTCCCTTGATCAAATCGTAATTAATTCAATTCTTTCAATATTTCCTAAGGTTTGATCATTTTATCCTAAGTTTTATTTAATTAAGAGAACATGCTCCCTTTTAATTAAATAAAAATCTCTTTTTAATTAAATAAAATAAATATTTTAATTAAATAATAAAATCACTTTATTCTAAGCCACATTAATTAAAAGAAAAAAAATCTCTTTTAAATAAATAAAAAATCTTTTAATTAAATAATGGAAACCACTTTGCTAAAAATAATAAAATAAAAATAAAAATAAAAAGACTTTTTATCTACACATTGAATGCACACTTTCCAAAATGAGTGGAATCTCCTTTTGCTTCTTAATCTCTTCCACACATCTTTTTGCCTCTTAACCATGTCCATTGATTTTGCCTCTTGAGAATCTTGAGCACATGGATCAACCAAGATTTAATCTCCACCATTGCTCATTTCTTTTTACCTCTTAATCTTGACCATCCATTCATTTCTAAAATCTTTTATAAGGAGCCCTCTCCTTCTCATTGATGCATGAGATTTTAGAGATCTAGATTTTATGTTATTGTTATGCAGGTTTGGAGAGCGATTTTGGAGGAGGATTGAAGCACTTGAGCTTGAATATTGAAACTTCTCTTTTCTTGTCTTCTTCTCTCATGCCTCAATGACAATCCATTTAGATTAATTTTGCACTTGCATATTAGATTAGATTCATATTTTCTTTCATAGAATAATCTTGCATTTCCTTTCATAGATTAGTTTGCTTTCATGCATTGTTATCATATATAACAGCTTTCATTTTTATTTGCATGCATACTTGATGATCACGGAGACTAGCATTCTTACTTTTCCTCTTTGAACCTTTCATTTTATGGTGTACTTGCATGGGCACAAACTAGGTCTAAGCTGAGGGCCTTAATTACAAACCCTTGCACTCCATGAATAGAGAGCTATGAGCTACCATTTGAGACCTCATTCTTGAGCAATCTTGGAAATAATGACTCATAAAAGTGTGTTAATATTTTAGCACACATTTTTGGTGCCCATCGTGGGGCAACCCACCTTTACATGCTTATTTTGATTATTTTTGGAGCTAACTACCTTGTGCAGATTTGTTTGGAGACTAAAACCTTAGATTTTCAAAGATTTGATCATATCTCCCAAACGTCTTGGAGTTTTACTTTGAAATTTTGTTTGCAGGTTGGCAACATATCAGAGAAGCTTTAGTAAAAAATTTAGAATTTTTCAAGGTATTTTCAAGTTTTTATAATTTTTTCTTGATTTTTCATAAAAAATTAAATTTTGGTGCAAATTAGCATATTTTTTGGAAATTTTTACATTTTCAGAAAGCTCTTCAAATTCTATAGGGGGTCCATTATTTGTGTTTTGAATTTGGATGCAATATCATAGCTCAAATAGTTGATTTACAAAAACTAGTCAATTTTGGTAAAATGGGTCTCTAGGGCACAAATGAAGAGATTTTTCTAAAATTTTTACATTTTTGGATTTGTTTTTTAGCAAGGGCCTCTATTTTGCATTTCTATTTTTGTGGCCGAAATCATATCAAAAAAATCAGATATTGTTGACTAGGTCAAGTGCAAAAAAAAAATAAAATTTTGTGATGAGTATGCACTTATTTTTCATGGTTCAATGAATGATATGAGTTGTCATTTGAATTATTTGCTATCTATTATTACTCTTAACAATTGGTTTTCAGATCTAACCCTAGGGTTTGCATAAGTTGGATATACATTGGATATCTTGTTTGCTTGTTGGAGAGTTCGTGGCTTGTTTGCACAAAAAAAAGCTCAACAAAAATCTACTAAGTGTGTTGCTTTGGACTTGAGGTATTTTGTTGAATCTCTATAACATTTGGATTTTGGAAATAAAAATTAATCTCTCATGTGTCTAGTTTGAGTGATTTCTTGCTTTCATAGATCACACTTCAATTTTGGGCTCTAAAAAGAACATAGATTCACTTTCTTGCATATATGTTTCAAATAGTAATTAGGCCCTATGAACACTATTTGTGATGTTCTTGAGAGAGTGGGTTTCTTGCAAAGCTCTTCTTGACGATAGAACCCCTTGTAGGTAGGGAGGATATTGTTACTATCTCATGGTCTTACTTGGTTTAGTCTTCAACATTGATCGGTACGTTCTCTCTTGGACCTTCTTAGAGAGTTCGGTAGACATTGTTGTTGACATTATGAACCTTGGTGAGGTGGTTTCAATCTTAGCGTGTCAATGAATTTTCTTGCTATGTTTGGGTAAAGTGAAGAGGCTAGAGGATTATGCTCTACTCTCTTTTTGGGTAGTATTAGAAACTCAGATCCTTGTATCTAAACCAAGTCCCCATGTGGTCCTTTTTGTGAGTCACCTTATTAGAGAGGGTTAATCGTAGTGGAAATTCTTTTTATTGGGTAAACCATGTGGATGGAACCTCAAGCGGTAATATCCATTTTCGCCATGGTAGTAACAACCGCTATACAAATGTCCTTGTGGAAGAAATCTCCACGGGTGTAGTTTCTTGTTGGGCTATCATATCTCCTTAGCATCTTTGATTGATTAAATTCTCAAAATATGTCAAAAATCCAGTGTGCCTGGATTGGAGTTCGCCTTCTTGAAATTGCAAAAGTTGTAGAGTTGACCATTACTAAGAACCATAGTGCAACCAACTTTTTCTTTGCTATGACTATGTGCGTGACTGAAAAACATTTTGAGAACATACACAAATAGCATCTTTAGGGAGTAGCATACTAAGTCACTATTCTTGTTCATGCGCAAGGTTGCTTTGTCCCTTGCTCATTATTTGAAGACAATTGTTTGCTTGAATTCCCTGATTGCTATCTTGCGTGCCTGATTAGTGATAAAAATCTATTAATGCATCTAGTTGGTCACATTAAACAAACAAATCTGAGTTCCCGAGTGATAAAAACTTTAAATATCTCCCCAAAAGTGCTATGACATGTTGCCCAAATGAACTTAAATGGTATCAAGTTACACAAAATGACTCTTGGTCTTCTTTCTTCCACATCTCCCATGTCCTCCTAGTTTGCCATTTCCATCCTTTCTCTTCTTCCTTCATGCTTCTTCCTCTTCTTCCTAAACTCTTCACGTCTTCTTGATTCTTTTCCTCTTATTATCTAGTCTACCTTCTTCTATTCATCTCTTCTTTCACTTCCATGCTTGATTCCTCCTCTTCTAGAACCATGAATTTCAATTATCTTGTTATGGAACCTCTCTTGAAAATAGATGATCTCAAACTCATTGCTCAATTTGAAGAGTTTTATTCCTCCAATAGTCCTTCTAGATATTGCACGTGTGATAAACTTAAGACAAAAATAAAAGAAAAATTGATTGAATCAGACACCTTTGCTAGGATCATACACATGATCTTGTCACGACTTCCTTCTTCCAAACATTTTTCATCTTCTAAGTCTTCTCATCCTTCCTCATCTTCCAAGTCTTACCATGACTCTTCTAGACATCATTTGCATTCATCATTATCCAAGTCTTCTTCTTCACGATCTCGTTCCTCTTCTACTTCTCCCAAGAGTCTTAGTCCTCATCTCAAGACATACCATAATGAGCAATGTGACAATCCTTGTGATACCTCTTCCATGAAGAGTGACATGCCCATCTTTGATGACTATGATGATGGACAATGTAGTGATATCTATGACACCTCTATTCCTAAGAGTCCTCCTAGTCATTTGCTCGTGCTTACTGGAAATGGGTCATCATATTGGATAGATCATGATGGTGATCCATATGATTCTAATTTTGAAAGAGACTTTGATGATTTTTGTGAACAATACCTAGATGATACATCTACTTCTATTGAGGAAGAGAAAGCTTTTCGAACTGATTATAAACGTAAATACTATAAGAATCTCTCCTCTAAGAACTCTCATGCTGAAAATAAATATTACACTCTCGAACTAGATTATGTTAATGATGGACCTTTATCTTGTGATGGTTCCCTTCCATCCCCTACTTCTTCCAATACCCATACATTTCCTAAAGCTTCCAAGTCTTTCAAATCTTTCACAAATATTTCATCCAACAAAGGTCCTAATACTTTTCATGCGGTTCCCTATAGTTGTCCTCAAGGGCTACCTCTTAAAGAAACTCAAGCTAACCTTCACTTGGCTGCAAATACTTTCAATAATGCTAAATCTAAAGAGCCTAAGACTTTATACACTATAATGCCTACTTCAGCTAGTCCTTCACCATCTCTTCCAAAGTCTGCCATACAATTCCAGCATGCTTCCTTGTCCTTAGAAGTAGCTCCATGTCAAGAGGACTCTAAAAATGATAAAGAAAAGAACATAAAGAAAGATCAAGATCAATAATCCTCCATGTCATCCAATCCTTTTCATGATGTCTCTTATCCATTTCAAGGTTCTTTTGATCTTGCACGCCCTTTCTCATTCATTCCACCATGTCTTAAGTCTTCTCCTAAGTAAGATCAAGCTACTACTTACACTGTTGAGCTTATTGACAATCAAAATAACCTTACTACACTTGTGCTTTCCAAAGATGATACTTCCATTAAGGTTATTAAAAATAGTGTTGTTACATCCAATGTTAAGCCTATTAAAAATCAAAAGAAAAATTATACGCTTATGCTATCTAAAGCTCCTTGTCAAGATCAAAGTCTTCCATCTTCTTGTTCTACCACTCCATATTTGCTTCCACTTTCTACTCTTCCTAAGTCTTTTCAAACTCCGAAAAATCCTATCAAAGAAGTTGCTCCTATTCAAGATGTACATGATCATATTGCAAATCTTAATGCTCACTCTAAAGATCCTGATGTCTTTGGTTGTCATATAGATGTTGATGAACTTATTGATTATCCTTTTGTATCTTCCACGTCCACCCTTGGACCTCCTCCACCAATACTAAGGGCTTCATGTCTTCCTCCCATCTTGGGCCCTTATGTCCCTTCACTTTCCCCTCTTAACTCTCCTAATTCTTCATCCATCTTGGGTCCTTACGTCCTCCATCTCCTATCTTTCCTCAAGATCAACATAGATGCATACCCTTGAATCCTTTTCATCCACTCACCCATCTAAACCAGTCATATCCTCCTTCTTCCACAAGTCCCAAGTCTTTTGGAAGTAACTTGAATGTTCAATACAAGAAAAATAAGCAATATAAGAATCCATCAAAAAAAGATCACCATGTCTCCTCTAATCGACATGGAGGCATAAAGTCAAAAGAGATATCTAAGAAGAAAACTATAAGACAATTATGGGTTCCAAAATCTATCATTGAAGACATTCTCTCTAAATCATCAAAAAGAAATGAAAAGCCTATGACTATATGGATTCCAAAGTCTCTCTTGAAAGAGTCTGATGTTGAGCAACAAGTGAAGTTGACATTCAAGCTTCCAAAGGTTTCCACTTCATCTTCTTCCAAAAATATTCTTCCATTCCATGTGCCTAAACCGCAACCTCTGCTATCCATTCACCATATTCCTTCATTCACGTTTCCTCCATCCTCTTGCCACCCTTCAAGGTATGTGTTGATGTTGATCTTTCCTTCCTTTCCATCTACCTTTTCAAAATACTTCCATTCATTATCCTTCTACCTTCTATCCTTTTTCCTCATTTGCCTATTCCTCCTATCTTCCAACCTCACTTGCTTTACATAAAACCTTATCCTCCATTTTTCTCTTCCATCTTCCTTTCCCTATCAACATGTTTGAGCATATCATTTTGAATCCTTGGGATATCATGGTTTATCCTTTCAAGGAGTATTATCTAAAAAGCTTGCCTTCTTCCAAAAATAAAAAAATAATTTTTTTTCAAAAAATAGAAAAATTTAAAAAGAAAATAAAAGAAAATAAAAAAATTAAAAATGTGCCTTGGTGGAAACCTGGAAATAGGCACCTTGGTAGAAAAAGTAAAGAGAAATAAATTCATCCTATGGTGAAAACCACTCCCTTGTGGCGCTTTGGATAAGTACTGTGATGAAAACTTGACAATCAGGCATCGTGCGTAGTTCTTCTACATATTTCATCCATTCTGTCTTCTCTCTTTGATCTTGAAAATGTTGACCTACATAAGAAAATTTGGCTATCTTGCGATGATCTTGCTTTCATTCCCTTCATGTTTAGCCTTCATCTTTATTTTCCTCCATTCATTCTAGCCTTTCGCTATCATTTTCCCCTTTGGTCTTGATCTAATAAAAAAGAGTAAAACATGATGCTATGAAGCCTCTTGACATGTCTAATCCTTTGGACTGCATCCTTTCCTTCTTTTGCATTACACCTTTGTGACTTATCCTATGCTGGCCTTTTATTACTTGTCCAAATGTGCTTTACATGACAATTTTTTCCTAGCTTGGGTACTCTTGTGGAGTTTGCCCTTGAGGATTTCTTCCCTTCATTCTCCTTCATTCTCTTGTCTTCCATATCTTCCACCAGCTTGCTAATCCCTCTTGTTCTCCACCTTGCTAGACATTGAGACTATACGATGTGATCTTGCTTGGGAGTTTGATGCCCATTCTGTCTAGGGGCATCTTTTGTACATACTTATTGATCCTGAAAAAATCCCAAAAGATGATATATTGTTAAAAATTTTAAAAATTGGAAAATGTCCTGAAAAAATGATCATCTTAGTGAAAACTTAGCAATAGGTGCTTTGATGTATCTCCAAAAAATATATATTCTAAAAATACCAAAAAAATCAAAAAATTCAAAAATTCAAAAAAAAAAGAAAAAGTGCCTTGGTGAAAACCTGAAAATAGGTGCCTTGGTAGAAAAAATACAAAAAAAATTATAAAAAGTCTTGAAAAAAAAATGCAATAAAATCCAAGTGGTGAAAACTTGGAAACGGGTGCTACTTAAAGCCTTTGCACCCCTGTTTCTTAGCACTTGTCCTCGACACTTAACCTTTCTCCATCATGCCTTGTCCTTGTTGCCTTGGTTTGGAATTGGTCTTTGTCTTTGTCTAGAGGGCATAACTGTGTTAGCTTTGGTCTCTTGGATGCATTAGTCTTTAGGACACCTTACAAACTGTGTTTTTCAACACAACCCTTGACATCGAGTGTTTTTCAACACTTATCAGTTTGGTCTTACCCAATTTTGTCATGTGATCTTACCTGCTTGCAAGCATTCGATCCTTATCCTTAGAACTCAGTATCAGTTAACACACTTAAATTTTTAAACACAATGCTTAATGCTTAAGATATGTCATGATCTTTTCTTTGTGTGTTGACTGTTATTGATTTTTGTTGAGTGTCCTTGTCTAATAAGTCTCTCTAGGATGCATAGCTAGAGGACTTGGGACATGGGGCATGTTTTTATTTTCTTTCTACTTGTGGGTGTGGTCTTGAACCTCTTGAGTGTCTCTTTTTGTTCCCTTGAAACAATTAGGATATTTGAGGCATCATCCTTGAGTTTTTTTTTCACAACCGTTCTTGTGGTCATCCCGACGTCTACGCCTTGATGCAAGCATGGTTTTGCGACATTAAATTGGGTAAGCTAACATCAAAGTCATCTTGACCTTTATGTCTTTGATGCTTATGTTAGAATCTTTCCACATTCCAATCCGATATAAATCACATTCATATCTTCATAGTTGCGCTTGTGACTAGTGATGATTGTGTGATTTTCTGATGTCCGTTAATAATTTTCCAATGATGAAAATAAGTTTCTTAACATTCTCTAATGAATGATAAACACAAGATCCTATGTTACATTTTCTCCATTGAAAGTACACCTTTGCATTTTCATGTAGCTTGCATTGTTAGACTTCATGTTAATTTGCATTTTTAGGCTGCATTAAGAGTTTGAGAGGGTTTTCCTTCATCTTTCTTTTGGATTTTTAATCAACTGTGGTCATGTTTTGATCTTCATTTCCTTATCTTCTTTCGTGATCTCAATTGAAATTCTCTATCTTAAACAATTGATTGATTTTTGAGACATTCTCTTTCTTGAGGCAAATTCTCTTCCTTCTCTTCATTTCTTTTCACCTCTTCCAAATTTCGATCTTCCATTCACTTTCACCCCACTTATTTTCTTCTAATTCAACCTTGGGGCATAAGCTTTCATGCTTAATGATCTACCTTAGTTCTGTGATCTTTATATCTTTCATCTTACATCAAAAACCTTATTTTTTAGTTTGATTTGATCAAATTTATCAATTTACTATTTCTCCTCTATCTCATTTCAATTTTGATCACGAGGGAGCAGTACCTATCAAACTTCAATCCTTGATTCAGCTTTATCAATCCTATCAATTCCTTCGCTTGGGGTAACCTTGCTTGAGACTTGACAATTACCTATTTACAAGGGTGTTGGCCTTGTCTTTTTCAATCAACTTATCTTTGTCCTGATGTATTCTCGTCTGTCAATCACACGTCTAGGTTGTTTTTGTTGACTTGGTGGTCAGCACCTTCTTGGAGATTCATGACATGGCTTAACCGCCTCCCGTGGATCGGGTTAAATTTGACATTTGTATCGGGCATTGACAGTTTGAGCTATTGGTGCAGCGTCAAATGATTCCAACAATTGGTATCAGAGCCTTGGGTCACAGGTTTGAGTCTCCCTTCAGTAGGTGCTAAGGGCTCAGTCGGTGCTGAGGGGGAGATTGTTGACTTGGTGGTCAGCACCTCCTTGGAGATTCGTGACATGACTTAACCACCTCCCATGGATCAGGTTAAATTTGAAATTTGCATCGGGCATTGACAGTTCGAGCTTTTGGTGCAACGACAAATGATTCCAACAGTTTTGTGATCTCAAATCGATCTCACACTTCAACTTCATTCTTTGAATACATGTGTTCCCATGAAGATCACACATTAGTCAAAGAGGGGCAAATGTATGCACCCTAAAATGGTCACCTAGACTTTGGGTCCCCATTCATCATTTTATCAATTTCCTGAATCAATGCCTTGCAATATTTTCAATTCAAATCAATTTTCTTGATCAAATTGTAATTAATTCAATTATTTCAATATTTCTTAAGGTTTGATCATTTTATCCTAAGTTTTATTTAATTAAGAGAACATGCTCCCTTTTAATTAAATAAAAATCCCTTTTTAATTGAATAAAATAAATCTTTTAATTAAATAATAAAATCACTTTATCCTAAGCCACATTTAATTAAAAGAAAAAAAATCTCTTTTAAATAAATAAAAAATCTTTTAATTAAATAATGGAAACCACTTTGCTAAAAATAATAAATAAATAATAAAATAAAAATAAAAATAAAAAGACTTTTTATCTACACATTGAATGGACACTTTCCAAGATGAGTGGAATCTCCTTTTGCCTCTTAAACTCTTCCACACATCTTTTTGCCTCTTAACCATGTCCATTGATTTTGCCTCTTGAGAATCTTGAGCACATGGATCAACCAAGATTTAATCTCCACCATTGCTCATTTATTTTTGCCTCTTAATCTTGACCGTCCATTCATTTCTAAAATCCTTTATAAGGAGCCCTCTCCTTCTTATTGATGCATGAGATTTTAGAGATCTAGATTTTATGTTATTGTTATGTAGGTTTGGAGAGCGATTTTGGAGGAGAATTGGAGCACTTGAGCTTGAATATTGAAACTTCTCTTTTCTTGTTTTGTTCTCTCATGCCTCCATGGAAATCCATTTAGATTAATTTTGCACTTGCATATTAGATTAGATTCATATTTTCTTTCATAGAATAATCTTGCATTTCCTTTCATAGATTAGTTTGCTTTCATGCATTGTTATCATATAGAATATCTTTCATTTTTATTTGCATGCATACTTGATGATCATAGAGACTAGCATTCTTGCTTTTCCTCTTTGAACCTCTCATTTTATGGTGTACTTGCATGGGCACAAACTAGGTCTAAGTTGAGGGCCTTCATTACAAACCCTTGCACTCCATGAATAGAGAGCTATGAGCCACCATTTGAGACCTCATTCTTGAGCAATCTTGGAAATAATGACTCATAGAAGTGTGTCAACATTTTAGCACACAAGTCCAGCTCTGAAAAAAATCAACAACTGATAGAAACCCTAAGACAAATATGAACTTGAGCTTACAAGCCTCAAAGCAACCTCCTTGTCTCCAAGAAAAAAACCATTAGCTTTTCTATTACAAACTATCAGAAATCAATCTGATCTTTAAGATCTTGCAGGTTCCAGATCTGATCTTCTATCTCTGCCTTCTACTAATCTAATCATGTCCTAAATAACTACCCAAACACTCCTTAAATATTAATCTTCAGCCACAAGTCGGCTGGATGACATAATTGACTCCTAAGCCAAGTCGACTTCTATTACAAACAAATATTAAATGCAATACAAGTCGGCTCTCAAATAGCCTTACAAACATTTAATTCTCCATGTCAGCCTCTAGATCTACATAGGAGAATACAAGAAAAGCTACCAACAATAAATGCACCAAGTCGGCCAACCAAACCATCAAGAACTCCATTCAGTAAACTAGAACTACCGAGTGCCAGAGAAATAACCGAGCACCGGTGAAACAACCAACCAATCCAAATAACACCGAGCAACACAAGCATCACCAGGCACAAGTTCCACTGAGCACAAGAAGTTCCACTGAGTTCCTTCAACAACTAAGCTTCCTTCAATAACCGAGATCGTTGGTTAAAGCAGCAACCGAGTACCACAGAACCAAAAGAACACACTTCCATGCAGATTCACTGAGTACCTTAGAATGCCCCTGCATTAGACACCCTAAGTTTGAAAAGATGTTCATATGTTGGAAGAACATCTTCCAAGACTTAACACATAAATGCTGAACTAGTTGTTCACATACAAGTCCTCCAACTTTTCAGCTTGCATACTCTTCCACTTTAGTTTCCTCTATCTCTTCAAGTCTTTCCTTGTTAACACATAGGCTTGTTCTCCATACTAATCATCCATACCTTCAAGATCCACCAACTCAACTCAACTACCAATACTTAGAATCCTCCTACCGAGTGTTGTATCTAGCAAAGGCATCAGCAAAAACTTCCTGTCATCCTTCTCAACAGTAAACACATTCTTGACACAATCATACATAGCTTTGAAATCATATTGCCAAGGTCTACCGAGTAATATATCACAACTGTTCAACTCCACAATATCACACAGCACAAGATCCTTATACTGGCCAATCTGAAAATCAATAAAGCACTGCTCCCTCACATCCAGAGCATGATCATTTTGTAACCAGCCAATCCTATAAGGATGATGATGTTTCATTCTATCCAAACCAAGTTTCTGAACCATGTCCTCAGCAATAAGGTTATCAGTACTACCACTGCCAATAATTACATCACAAAGTTTACCTCCAGAATTGCACCGAGTCCTGAACAAGTTACTCCTCTGACAAGGTTCCACCTTTGTGCCGAGCAATGTTTGCCAAACCAGCAAGTTCTAAGATTTAGGTTCATTCTGAATGTTCTCATTTACCACAATAGTTCATCGATCACCAACCTTCTTCTGTGTACATTCAAAAGAACAATGTCCTTCTTCACCACAATTATAACAAGTACCCATAAAGATATCTCAACCTCTCTTCTTCAATTCCACAAGTTTCTATTCATCTTCTGCAGTCGGTTTATCCTTCACCGAGTGATCAATCTTTTCCTTCCCTCAGGGATTACTATTTTGTCTCCTTTTCAAATTATCTTTTGCCTTCAGAGCATACTGATAAGCATCTTCAACCAAATCAATCTTCAGCATACCAAGCTCATCCTGAATACTAAATCTCAAACCATTCACATACTGAGCTACCTTTTCCTTAACAAGTTCTCTATGTCTAGACCAAATAGTAAGTTTTTAGAAATCCTCGGTATAATCTTCAACAACCAAATCTTTTTGCTTCAGATTTTGAAACTTCTTAAACAAGTCAAGCTCATAGTCAACAAGTATGAACTTAGCTTTCAATTTAGTCACCATCAAATTCCACCGATTGATTTTCATTTCACCTTCATCTTCTCTATCTCTTTGTAATTCTTTCCACCAAAGAGCATCATGTCCTTTCAACTTAGTCTATGCCAATCTCACCTGAAGAGGATCTTTAATTTTTTCAAGCTCAAAGAAGTCTTCTAATTCACCAATCCAATCAATCAGATTCTCAAGTTTCAAAGTACCAGATGTTAGTTTGAGTTTGAGTATGGTCCTTTGATTTTCTGATTATGGCTTCGTGTTAAAAAACCTTGTCTTTTGATTAGTGTTTTCTTCACTCAATATGCGTCAGATCCGGTCATCATTTTTGAAATCTTATTTGTGTCTTGAGTCACATGGAATTTTACAAGCTTTGTTTTTCTTGAACACTCTTGAACACCTTTGAACAGTCTTGAACGGTGTTCACACCTGTTCAAGAATGTTCACATAATTTTCATCTTTTGAGAAGACATGACATGCTGAAAAGTAAGTAAAGAAATCCACCCGGCGCTGAGAATAAGGAGATTGTAAAGCATCAGATATTGATTTGTGATATACCCAGACATTCAAAACTATCAGTTGAGCTAAACTAGTTCACCAACTTTGAATAGTTTTGAACGTATTTGAACAGTATTGAACACATAAGAACTTTGTTCTATCCTATTCGGGGGGAATCCAAGAGGATAATAAAAGAAAGGAAGACCTATTGACAACTAAGTAGTGGGGCCCGCAAGAGAGATGGCATTTAATACTAATTATGGTGAGAATTTGTTAAGTACGCCCTAGAAATACAAAATAATCATTATTCTTAATGACCTCAGGATTTGTTTAAATGGTAATTATGGATTGCATGTACAAAATGTCAAATCAAATCCGTGCTTCCTTGTTCGTGAAAGATTTGCAATAAATTCATGTGCTCTCACAATTCTACTTAAGCTGTATCTTTTTATTCAAATGCCTAAGTATTTAAGAAGCTGGTGCACGAAGGTGAAACTTGGGAGCTCTTGTGATCAAAATCTTTTGTAGAAATAAGGTGAGTTTGACTATTACTCCTGTGATATTTTCAAAAAATTCAATAGTCTGCAAGGTGAATAAAGGATTAAATTTCTACAGTCATGAGGTCAATTTTTCATATGTTTGGGAATACTACAAGTTTAGTATGTGATGGCCCCTTAGTATCAGACACTGACGTAGAAGACTATAATATTGAGGACTTGCCTTCCCATCTTTTGAATTCTTTAGAGGGTACCCTAGCTCTGGAAATTCTATATAGTGGTTTGTGTTCTACAACTACTTTTCCTCCTGTTGTTGTGTGTCCGAAACTGATTCTTGAATGCATACAAACTTATGATGCATGAACTGAGTTAATAAACAAGAAGGATGGTAGCGTCCTCATGCCTATTAATAGGGAAATGGTGACACAAGCATTGAAAATCCCAAAAAAGGCATTCTCTTCTTTTTATCCCTCACAATCCATTGTAAAGTTTAATGAAAATAAAGATGCAAATCGTACCTCCATAGCCAAGAGTTGGTTGCTAAACCCGCAAAGAGGGGGTTTGTGTTTGCCCAAAAAATTTAACAGAACCCATGTCCACCCTTACATTAGTGACCTGATGGTGATGTTGCATAGAGTAAGAGGGTCTCAAGTTGCCTATCTTTTTTTTGACTGGATGTATTTTTATGTTCAAATCATCCTAGAAGGAACGCATCTCAACACCTCTAAACTGAATGGTAGGGGTTTCTTCATGTCTTCTTATCTCATGTATTGTTTAGCCTTTATTAGACAATGGGATAGATTGCCACATGAACCCTGGGTTGCAAATATGTGTGTATATGAATAGTACCTAATTCTACAGAAAGACAAGGTTGTTAAAAATTACAGAAGGGTGCATGACACATTCATGGGTAAACTATGTTTTGAGCTAGCTAGTGTCGCTGATAAGAGGATTAGTTTGAAATCCTAGGAACTGGTAACCAAGTATGGGAGCTATTATATTCAATTTCCTAGATTTACCTATGTCAGGGTTGGGGGTTTTTAAGATTCACCACTGAGGTTACCTAGGTATGCATTTGATTGTTTTATCCTAGCTGAGATTTGCCGATAGCTCGCTACATTTTTGGAAAGATTTCTTCCTAAAGAGGAGTGGGATAAAGCTTTTCCTATAACACTAGGTAAATTTTCATGTAAAACCATGGTGGATGTTGTTAGTATTGGAAGCAACATCTATCATTTTGACTTCAAGTACTATACTGAAAGAGTGGGGTTTGATAACAAGAATTATGCCAGTGGCAGTCTAGGACTTAGATCACAGATGTTTCCTGTACCCCACCTGGAAGATTTTTGGGAGGACTATTGTGATGAATCACAAGTAGAGGAAAGAGCACACAAAAGACTATGTGTATCCCAAATTAAATCAATGAGACTTCAGATTAACGTAGATGGAGTAACTAATGATGGATTAAATTTGATTGAGCCTAGCTACAAAAAATTAGTTGATAAAAGTGATCCTGTTA
This sequence comes from Chamaecyparis obtusa, assembly GCA_027943335.1. NCBI lineage: Eukaryota > Viridiplantae > Streptophyta > Pinopsida > Cupressales > Cupressaceae > Chamaecyparis > Chamaecyparis obtusa. Next base: position 3,504,946 of record BSBK01000898.1, read on the forward strand.
TAGATTGGTCCAAGGAGGAAGAGGATAATATTAAAAAAATAACTTTATGTGTTATCTAGCTAACTAATGAGTGGCTGCAAAAAAGAAGAAAGAAGAAATAATCTAGAGTAGAAAAAGAAGTTATATGTACTTCTTTACACTCCCTTGTTTCTATTTCTAATTCATCTACCCAAATTGAAAATGCAGGATCTACTGAGAAATCACAGGCCAGAAACATGAGAAAGAAAGCTATAGCTGATCCTCACCTAGTTACTCCTCCATAGAGGATTACAAGGTCCAAGACTAGGTTAAAGACTAAGAAAAACATGGGTCAGGAGAATGTCCTAACAATCAATTTGGATGAAGACAAGATAGAAGATATGAGTTTCAAAATATCTGAAAATGAACAGGTAAATAAGGATATTTTTGACTTAGATGATGCCACACTAGAAGTAATTGGTACACCAAAAAAGACACTTGAGCAACCCACTAGTTTTGGAGTTACACCCGAATGGCTAGTCTCCACGCTGAGTAAAAATGCAATCTAGTTCCTATATCTGTTCCTATTAAAGGCATAGTTAGCAAGTATGTCCAAAAGACTCCCAAAAGTAAAAAGGTAAAAAGCACAGCTCGAATGTTCATAGATGTGAAAACCAAAAAATGGACTATAGAAGTGGTGACCTATAGACCTAAGGAGGGAGAAAAAGAAGTTAGGGCAGAGGATTTTGAGGTCACCAAGGTAGAGTTAGGTACCACGGATTGTGCTGGCAAGAATAATTTGTTCAAGGAGATAGTGCAACAGATGTTGTATTAATCTTGGCAAGATGGTAAAGAGAAGAAAGAATTAAAACATACAATTTTAACATTGTCACAGTTTATCAATACTTTCTGTAGCTTTGACGCCACTCCTTTAGTCTAGTCCCCTCAAATTTTTGACCTAGATTCTGCTGAAAGAAAAAATTTCTTGAGTCAGGCTCAGAGAGGTCGAGCCCTGGTGACTTCAGTAGATGAATGGATCAGTGAAATTGTTAAAAGTGGTCTTAGGTACCTCAAAGATGCTCAAGAAGTTCTACATGATACAAAAGCCTTGATATAGGAGTTACAAACATAGAGGCAGGTGTGGGAAAGAGAGGAAGAGAAATGGTTTGCAACCATGTCTAAGTTCTTGGAAATAGAAAAATATGGGTTTGCAAAGTTCTATATAGAGAAATTTGTGAAATCACTTGATGAAGCCACCTTCTTTGTTCTCAGAAAGAATGTTAGTTGGTGTCTCAACTCCATCAGGTGTACTATTGCTGAGAACAAAGATAGTGAGAATGAAATTAGGTAGTTACAAAAAATAATGATGACAAAACTAAAGGTGATAAATTTTTCTCATACCTACATGGTCAATCATGGAGATCAAGACCAAAAAATAGCCCTTGCAGTGTTTGAGAATACTATGAGGAAGCTTAAAGAAAAGGCCAATCCTAAGCCTTTAGATTTTACACAGGTGGCCAGGGTTGAATCAATGTTGTATCTTTGCACGTAGATCAACTCCCTTCAACAATTGAGAAGATCAAGAAATCCAAGTGGACGAAGGAAGTAGTGATGACTAGGATAGTGAACATGAAGGCTCCTCATCTTTAGCTTATGAAGGAATTGATTCAGGCACACAAGAAGTGGGAGGTGACACAATCCGCCGCAGTTGAAGGAGAGAATCTCGCAGGAGATGAGGAGCGTGCTGCTGACAAGGAGACTGATCTTGAGATTTAGTTATGTTTTAACTATTTGAAAACTCTGAAGGACATGTGTCTTCTTTTACTTTGGTTACTCTTAAAACTATTCTAACCAAGAGGTCAAGTTTTTCGGGAGACCTCTTGGCTTTGCAAAAACTATAAGTAGCTTAGTTGCATAGTAGAAAGGGTTAGAAAATTTTGAAGGAAATTAGTATTTTACTTTTAAAGTTTCTTTCAGTTGAAAAAGACAATTTGATATATCAAGTTTGCTGTTGAAGAACTTATATATATATTTTTCATGCTTTTTGCCTGTGTTGCAAGAATAGTTAATATATCAATCATACTATGTTTCAGATCTGTGTAATTTGAAGTGAGTGAATATATGTTATGTGGTGACATTTTTATTCATTCCCTATTTTTGCAATAGATCTTTGTGAGTATCTTGATGATATCAGTGATCATAGCTTGTTTTATATTCCTTTGATTCATTCTTTTATTGTACTATCTCAGAGAGGCATAGAAGGTAGAAAACTATGATTTCCTATTTTCATATATCTTGTTTTTCTTTTGGAAAAAAGTTCTAAAGAGTGTTAGTCATCTGAAGAATGATATAGCAACCTTTTAAGCTTTCAGGTTAAAAGCTAAATTGAGAAATCTGGTTAGAGAAATTCATTGAAAATCTATTTAGGGAGCTATACCTAGATTAAAATTCAGAGGGAAGTGACTCATATTAAGCACTTACCCAACTGTTAGTAGAAGTTTGTCTTTGAAAGGGTGATAGAGTAATAGTCTTAAGGAAGATTGAAACAAGGACAAAATCTATTTACTAACAGATTTTTGGCAACTCTACTGGGGATCGAAATTGATAAACTAGTGCCTTTGCTTGGTTAAATGTATAATCATGGTGTTACCTGCTTATGTAATACCTGGTCAAGCTAAACTACCCCCAGACCTACAACCTGGTTTGGATTTCCATGATACCCAAGAGGATACTATTGTAGACCTAAATAACTTGGCTTGAAAAGTATGAACAAGTAATCAACAGTATCAACAAGTTCTCAATAGTATCAACAAGTTCAGTTAGTATCAGAAGAGGAAGAAGAAATGGGTGAGTGGTTGAGAGGTCTCCTTGTTGCCTGAGAAGTTGCAGTAGTTGATAGAGAAATACTAAGACCATAAAACTACCAAAATGGATTCTAGACCTTACACAGGTCTCAAAGAGAGGCAGGTATCTTTGATAGTATCTTTGAAGAATTAAGAAATCTTGAAACCTCAAAAGTCCGTCCCTCCAAGAAAAAGGCTCAAAGCAGACCATCTTCTCCTCCAAGAGAAAATTTTAGGTCATCTTCTAGGACCTATGATTTGCAAGCCTTAACCTTATTAGGAATTCAAGCTCCTCCTCTCCAAACTATCTTCTTGACAGTTATCATGGCTCAACCATGGGGTGCTGTAGTGGTGCCTTTAGCTTTGGCTTCTCATCATGCTCTTCCTAAAGGGGTCAGAGATGTCCTTCCAAATTTCACCAGGGATGGTACAATATCTGTATAGGAACATTTTAACACTTTCAATGTAGCCACCGACATTCTAGGAGTGCAAATTAAGGACGTAGCAGTTAGACTGCTCATTCAAACTCTCATAGAAAGAGTTGCAGAGTGGTTTGGACACTTGCCTGTAGGATCTATAACTGACTGGAACTCCATGAAAACCACCTTTGAAGGGAATTTTAAGAGCGCTGATGATGAGCATTCTTTATTGGCACAACTTACATAGATGAAAAAAGAAATTCATGAGCCTATGAGAGATTATGTGGCTCGGTATAATAAAGTTGTTCATAAGATTCCTATTGACAAAAGACCCACCCTTGAAAACCAACAATGTTTCTTTGTTAACTCCATGCCCCTGGACATTGGTTTTCATCTTAGAAGAAGTTGGCCAATGGACCTAGTAGCAGCTCAAAGTCAGGCGACTGAGTTAGAAGATGACTTGATTACAACGGGGAAGTGCAAGAAAGATCTTCAAGCTCCACATTCTCAAGCTTCTACTTCTTCCTTGGATCTAGTAGTTCAAAGGCTAATGAATAATGTTATAGCATTGAAAAGGCAACTACCCAAACAAGGATTTTCTTACTCTCCTACATACCAAGATGCTAATAGAAAACAACCTGGTCAATGGCATGGTAAAACCCCTCTTTTACCTTCAACTCAACCCAGACTAGCCATTGAGGCACCTTCTAGAGAGTGAGTTATGTGTTCTTTCCATTTAACAATAGATCATGATGGTGGTACATGTCCGGATATGATAAGACATATGAAAATGAAGGTAACCCCAAATGTATTAGGAGAAATGAAGGTTGAAGAAATGGCTCAAGAGCAACTTTGTGACTCTGGCTCATTTTACCTAGAATATGAATCAGACTCCGAAAGCGGAGATATTTTGGTCAATCTTGAAGACTCAACTTGTGCTATGCTCACACGCAAATAGAAGTTCCCTAAATATAGTCCTTCATCATCAAATGATGCTAACAAAAGTAAAGAACCTGTAATTAATCCACCCTTTTCATGTGTAAAGCCTTCTAAATTTAAAATATTGCAAAAAGATGCATGAGTCCCCTCATTTGACATAGTTGAGTTTTGTCAATCTTTTGCTATCCAAATTTCACCCGCTGAATATTTAAGATTGAACCCAAAAGAACTTGACAAGTTAGTTAAATACGTTAAGGATGAAACCCCTGACTCCTCTCGTGCTGACCAGTGTATAGCCAATCAATCCGATTATTTTGTCCAACCTCCTTTAGTGGTCCCCCCTACAAATAGTAACTAGATTAATTCATCTAATACCTCCACTTCAGAAGCTGATTGTGACATTCATGAAACCAGAAAACTTGAGCCTTTCTATATTTCCCTTCTCCTTAATGGTCTTAAATTGAGCAATTGTATCATAGACTCAGGAGCATCTAATAACATCATGCCGTCCTCGGTTGCTAAAGCCCTTGGCCTGACCTTGACAAAGAATTTTGGGAGATGCTATTCAATGGATGGAAAACAAGTACCTTTAATAGGTTAAGTGAAAGATGCCCAAGTTGTCCTAGCTACCCATCCAGATAAGAGGTTAAAATTAACAATTCTTGTAGCTGATATTCCAGCAAGCTATGGGATGCTTTTGAGCAGGACTTTTTGCAGAGACATGGGAGGGGAAATTAAGATGGACCGGTCTAAAGCAGTCATTCCTGTGGGTAAGAAAAAGGTTAAGTTGGAACTGAAAGCAAAGAATAAGTACACAGTCTTTCCTTTAGATAACCCAAAAGCTCAGATTTTATATTAGGAGTGTGAATTTGGAAACTACCTAATCATGGCTGATGAAGTTTCTCCTATTTCAAAAGATCAGGATGAGGTTGCTAAAATTTGGTCAATGGAGTTTGACGATAGCTGTGTGAATGTTGGATCAAGAGCTGGGGTAGTTCTTAAAGGTCCTAATGGAGAATGTTTGCCTTTTTCCTTTAAGTTAGATTTTAAGAACACTAACAATACTGCCAAATATGAAGCTTTATTGTTAGACCTACAGGAAGTGAAATCTCATGGAATTACAACCCTCATTGCAAGAGGGGATGCTGAAATGATCATTAAGCAAGTAAAGGGTCAGTTCATGGTGAAAAATGAATGACTACATAATTATAGAGATTTGATTTGGAAGGAGATTGAAGCCTTTGAAACTTTTTCCATAGAAGCTATTTCAAGAAGTTTAAATTCAAGGGCAGACTCTTTAGCCAATTCAACTTCCCTATTGCTTCCCCATCCTGATTTCAAAACAGATACTTATAAGATAGAAATGATTTATAGGCCAACAGTTCTTGACAATGTTGATCATTTGCAAGTGTTTGAAAATGATTCTAGTATTAAAGACTTTATGGCTTGTGTGGACATTTTTGCATCCACTTATTTTGAAGGGTTGAGTGAGGTGTGTGAAGAATTTGTTTATGAAGACCAACCATCAGAAGAGATAGTACAATTGAAAGGTAATAAAATTCCAAAAGGCTTGGTTGCACTTGAAAATTTATTTTCTAGAAGAGATGATAGTTTTATCTCAAGAAAAGGAAATCCTCACCCTGAAACACTTAAAGAGTATGATAAGATCAACATCGGAGATGAAACACAGCCTAAATGGATATTTGTAGGAAAGACTCTTTCTTCGCAGGAAAAAGAAAGACTTCAATCATTGTTGACATCTTATTCAAATGTTTTTGCTTGGAATTATGATGACTTGAAGGATTTCAGAGGTGAAAGTTTTAGTCACAACATACCCCTTAAACTAGAATGTAAGCCTTTCAGACAAAAGCTACGTACTTATAATCCCAAAGTGTTAGAGGCTATACTATGAGAGGTAGACAAAATGTTGAAAGCAAGGATTATATACCCGATCCACCACTCTACTTGGATTGCAAATATTGTCCCGGTAAGAAAGAAGAATGGTGAAATAAGGATCTACATGGACTTTCACAACTTGAACCAAGCAATCCTGAAAGACAAGTACGCTCTACCAAAGATGGAACATTTGTTGCAAAATGTGGTCGGATCTGAGATTATGTCAATGCTTGATGGATTCTCAGGGTATAACTAGGTTAGTGTGATGGAAAATGATAAGCATAAAACTACTTTTACCATGCCTTGGGGAACATTTGCGTATAATAGAATGCCCTTTGGTCTGATAAATGCTGGGGCAACCTTCTAGAGAGCTATGGACTCATCCTTTGCTGATATGAAGAATAAAATTATTGTCATATATCTTGATGATTTAACAGTCTATTCTCAAAGGTGAAATCATCATCTTAGAGATCTTCAATTAGTCCTCCAAAGGTGTCGTGATCATGGTATTTCCCTCAATCCCAAGAAATCTATCTTTTGTGTAACAAAGGGTAAATTATTGGGCCATATAGTTTCTAAGGAAGGGATAAGAATAGATCTTGAAAGAGTAAAATCCATTCAACAACTAAGTCTTCCATCAACTAGAACTGGTGTAAAGTCATTCTTTGGGTAGATTAACTTTCTGCGAGCTTTTGTGCCAAATTTTTCTGAGTTGACTAGACACATTGTGGGGATGATGAGTGAAAAGCAACCTTTCAAATGGACTGAGGCTGGTAGAGAAGCTTTCAATGAAATCAAAGACGCTGTAGAAAATGCTCCTTTAGTTCACCTAGATTATAAAAAAGATTTTATTATTTATTGCTATGCTTCTGATCATTCTTTATTTGCCATGCTTACTCAAAAGAATGAGATAGAAAATGAAGCACCAATTGCTTTCATGAGTACTCCCCTCAAAATGCATGAACTCAAGTACTCAATCATTGAAAAATAAGCTTTCATGGTTGTCAAAGCTGTAAAATAGTTCAGGTTTTATATTCTCCATTCACATTCTATGGTTTTTGTCCCTGATTCTGCCGTAAAAAGTCTGCTCACACAACAAGAACTAGCAATGAATAAGAGAGCAGCTTGGGTGACTAAGATACAAGAATATGATCTGACAATAAAACCAACTAAGCTGGTCAGGGGGAGAGGATTATGTAAATTTATAGCTGATAGTCCAAAGTAAGAAGAGGAGCTGGGAAATGGGGTATCACATGCCTTATTGGTAAGCTTGATAGATCCTTGGTTCTATGATATAGCCTATTATTTGACCTATGGAGAATGCCTTTCCCAATTAACACCAAAAGAAAGATGCAACCTTAGGCTTCAAGTAGATAAATATGTAATATGGAAAGGTTCCTTGTTCAAAAGAGGGGTGGATGGGACTTTCCTTAGGTGCATTGATAAGGAGCAACATATGCAATTTTTAAAATCCTTTCATGAAGAAGCCTGTGGGGGTCACTTTTCTTCTTCTATTACTACTTTCAAGATTCTTTGAAATTTTTTCTATTGGTCGGGCATGTTTAAAGATGCTTATGCATTTGTCAGAAGGTGTGAAAAGTGCTAGTTGTTTACTGGAAAACCTCAGCTAGTTGCATTACCTTTGAAACATGTTGTAGTGGATGAACCTTTTAAGCAGTGGGGACTAGATTTTATAGGCCTTGTTAATCCTCCTTCCAGTGCTAGTGATGTTTATATCTTGATAGTGACTGACTATATCACTAAGTGGGTGGAGGCCATTCCAACCAAGAAAGCCAATTCCCAGGTGGTGTGTGATGTTTTGAAAAATAATATTTTGGTGCATTTTGGAGTGCCTCAGAAGATTGTGACAAATATCGCCACTTATTTTTCATCTCAGGAGTTGACTCTTTTCTGCTATAAATATAGTATTTTCATGTCTCATTCATCCAATTATTTTCCTCAAGGGAATGGACAGGTGGAATCAAGTAATAAGATTCTAGTGGCCATTATGAAAAAGTTGGTGGACGATAATGGTAAGAATTGGCACAAAAAGCTCTTTGAAGCTCTCTAGGTAGACAAGATAACACCCAAAAGGGTGATTGGCATGGCACCGTTTGAGTTGGTATATGGTGTAGGGGCGTAGGTATCTCTTCCTTTGGAATTATCGGCCATTAAACTTCAAGCTGCTATTGAAGATCAAGCTTTCAAATATTCCCTGAAAAAAGAATCATGTATTTACAGAAGCTTGAAGCTGAAAGGGAAGCGCTGGTAGATAGAATCACAGAACATCAGCTCAAAATAAAGAATATTTTTGACAGAAAAACTCAGCCTAGGAAGTTTATGAAAGGAGATGAAGTACTACTGTGGGACAAAAGGAAGGAACCAAAGGGGGCCCATAGTAAGTTTGAATCATTGTGGAAAGGACCTTTTCTCATTGAAGAAGAATTGGGATCTAATGCTTTTAAGTTAGCTTATCTGGATGGATCAATCTTGCCATATTCCTATAATGGGCAAGATTTAAAGTTGGTAAGGTTGTAAGTTCCTCCTCTCAGATTTTTGTCTTGTACATATTAAGTTAGTTTCCCTTTCAAGTTTTTGTGTAGTTTGGTTGTCTTTCCCTTTCATTTTTGCGTAACTAGAGTTCTGAGTTCTTTGTCCTTTTGTCAAAAAGCATTCCCCAGTCAGAGCCGATGTTAGTCCCAGTTTGAGTCTGGTCCTTTAATTATTTGATTATGGCTTCATGTTAAAAAACCTTGTCTTTTGATCAGTGTTTCCTTCACTCAATATGCGTCAAATCTAGTCATCATTTTTAAAATCTTATTTGTGTCTTGAGTCACATGGAATTTTACAAGCTTTGTTTTTCTTGAACACTCTTGAACACCTTTGAACAGCCTTGAACAGTGTTCACACCTGTTCAAGGATGTTCACATAATTTTCATCTTTTGAGAAGGCATGACAGGCTGAAAAGTAAGTAAAGAAATCCACCCACCTTTGAGAATAAGGAGATTGTAACAAATCAGATATTGATTTGTGATATACCTAGACATTCAAAACTATCAGTTGAGCTAAACTAGTTCACCAACTTTGAATAGTTTTGAACGTATTTGAAAATTATTGAACACATAAGAACTTTGTTCTATCCTATTCGGGGGGAATCCAAGAGGATAATAAAAGAAAGGAAGACCTACTGATAGCTAAGTAGTGGGGCCCACAAGAGAGATGGCATTTAATGCTAATTATGGTGAGAATTTGTTAAGTATGCCCTAGAAATATGAAATAATCATTATTCTTAATGACCTCTAGATTTTTTAAAATGGTAATTATGGATTGCATGTACAAAATGTCAAATCAAATCCACACTTCCTTCTTCATGAAAGATTTGTAATAAATTCATGTGCTCTCAGAGTTCTACTTAAGTTGTATCTTTTTATTCAAATGCCTAAGTATTTTAAGAAGTTGGTGCACGGATGTAAAACTTGGGAGCTCTTGTGATCAAAATCTTCTGCAGAAATAAAGTGAGTTTGGCTATTACTCCTGTGATATTTTCAAAAAATTTAGTAGTCTACAGGGTGAATAAAGGATTAAATTTCTACAATCACGAGGTCAATTTTTCATATGTTTGGGAATACTACAAGTTTAGTATGTGATGACCCCTTAGTATCAGACACTGATGTAGAAGACTATAATATCAAGGACTTTCCTTCCCATCTTTTGAATTCTTTAGAGGGTACCCCAGCTTTAGAAATTCTACATAGTGGTTTGCGTTCTACATCGACTTTTCCTCTCGATGTTGTGTGTCTGAAACTAATTCTTGAATGCATACAAACTTATGATGCATGAACTGAGTTAATAAAAAAGAAGGATGGTAGCATCCTCATGCCTGTTAATAGGGAAATGGTGACACAAGCATTGCAAATCCCAGAAAAGGCATTCTCTTCTTTTTCTCCCGTGCAATCCATTGTAAAGTTTAATGAAAATAAAGATGCAAATCGTACCTCCATAGCCAAGATCTAGTTTCTAAAGCCACAAAGAGAGGGTTCATGTTTTCCCAAAAAATTTAATAGAACCCATGTCCACCCTTACATTAGTGACCTGATGGTGATGCTGCATAGAGTAAGAGGGTCTCAAGTTGCCTATCTTTTTTTTGATTGGATGTATTTCTATGTTCAAATCATCCTAGAAGGAACACAACTCTTAGATTGGGCTGAGTTAATTGCCAGTTCCCTGAGAGAACAACTCAACACCTCTAAATTGACTGGTAGTGGTTTCTTCATGTCTTCTTATCTCATGTATTATTTAGCCTTTAGTAGAAAATGGCATAGATTGCCACATGAACCCTGGGTTGCAGATATGTGTGTATATGAATATTACCCAATTCTACAGAAAGACAAGGTTGTTGAAAATTACAGAAGGGTGCATGACACATTCATGGGTAAATTATGTTTTGAGCTGGCTGGTGTTGCTGATAAGAGGATTTTTTGAAAGCCTAGGAACTGGTAACCAAGTATGGGAGCTATTATATTCAATTTCATAGATTTACCTATGTCAGGGTTGGGGGTTTTGAAGATTCACCATTGAGGTTACCTAAGTATGCATTTGATTGTTTTATCCTAGTTGAGATTTGCCGACAGCTTGCTACAGTTTTGAAAAGATTTATTCCTGAAGAGGAGTGGGATAAGGCTTTTCCTATAACACTGGGTAAATTTTCATGTAAAACCATGGTGGATGCTATCAATATTAGAAGCAACATCTATCATTTTGACTTCAAGTACTATACTGAAAGAGTGGGGTTTGATAACAAGAATTATGCTAGTGGCAGTCTAGGACTCAGATCACACATGTTTCCTGTACCCCACTCGGAAGATTTTTGGGAGGACTGTTGTGATGAATCACAAGTAGAGGAAAGAGCACACAATAGACTATGTGTATCCCAAATTAAATCAATGAGACTTTAGATTAACATAGATGGAGTAACTGATGATGGATCAAATTTGATTGAGCCTAGCTACAAAAAACCAGTTGAGAAAAGTGATCCTGTTATAGACTAGTTCAAGAAGGAAGAGCATAATATTGAAAAATAACTTTATGTGTTATCTAGCTAACTAATGAGTGGCTGCAAAAAAGAAGAAAGAAGAAAGAATCTAGAGTAGAAAAAGAAGAAGTTATATGTACTTCTTTACACTCCCTTGTTTCTATTTCTAATTCATCTACCCAAATTGAAAATGCAGGATCTACTGAGAAATCACATGCCAGAAACATGAGAAAGAAAGATATAGCTGATCCTCACCCAGTTGCCCCTCCATAGAGGATTACAAGGTCCAAGACTAGGTTAAAGACTAAGAAAAACATGGCTTAGGAGAATGTCTTAACAATCAATCTGGATGAAGATAAGATAGAAGATATGAGTTTCCACATATTTGAAAATGAAAAGGTAAATAAGGATATTTTTGACTTAGATGATGCCACGCTAGAAGTAATTGGTACACCAGCAAAGACACTTTAGCAACCCACTGGTTTTGGAGTTACACCCCCATGGCTAGTCTCCACAATGAGTAAAAAATGCAATCTGGTTCTTGTATCTGTTTCTGTTAAAGACATAGTTAGCAAGTATGTCCAGAAGACTCCCAAAACTAAAAAGGTAAAAAGAACAGCCCAAATGTTCACATATGTGAAAACTAGAAAATGGACTGTAGAAGTGGTGACCTACAGACCTAAGGAGGGAGAACAAGAAGTCAAGGTAGAGGATTTTGAGGTCACCAAGGTGGAGTTAGGTACCATGGATCACGCTAGCAAGAATAATTTGTTCAAGGAGACATCGCATCAGATGTTGTATTCATCTTGGCAAGATGGTAAAGAGAAGAAAGAATTAAAACATACAATTTTAACATTGTCACAGTTTATCAATACTTTACGCAGCTTTGACGCCACTCCTTTAGTCCAGTCCCCTCAAATTTTTGATGCAAATTCTGGTGAAAGCAAAAATTTATCGAGTTAGGTTCAAAGAGGTCGAGCCTTGGTGACTTCAGTAGATGAATGGATCAGTGAAATTGTTAAAAGTGGTCTTAGGTACCTCAAAGATGCTCAGGTAGTTCTACATGATATAGAAGCATTGATAGGGGAGTTATAAACACAGAGGCAGGTGTGGGAAAGAGAGGAAGAGAAATGGTTTGCAACCATGTCTAAGTTCTTGTAAATAGAAAAATATGGGTTTGTAAAGTTTTGTACAGAGAAATCTGTGAAATCACTTGATGAAGCCACCTTCTTTGTTCTGAGAAAGAATGGTAGTTGGTGTCTCAACACCATTAGGAGTACTATTGTTGAGAACAAATATAGTGAGAATGAAATTAGGAAGTTACAGAAAACAATGATGACTAAACTAAAGGTGATCAATTTTTCTCATACCTACATGGTCAATCATGGAGATCAAGACCAAAAAATAGCCCTCATAGTGTTTGAGAATACTATGAGGAAGCTTAAAGAAAAGGCCAACCCTAAGCCTTCAGATTTTACACAAGAGGCTAGGATTGAATCAATGTTGTATCTCTACGTAGATCAACTCCCTTCAACAATTGAGAAGATCAAGAAATCCAATTGGACTAAGGAAGTAATGATGACTAGGATAGTGAACATGAAGGTTCCTCATTTGCAGCTCGCAAAGGAATTGATTCAGGCACACAAGGAGTGGGAGGTGACACAATTCATCACAGCTGAAGGAGAGAATCTCGCAAGAGATGAGGAGCGTACTGCTAACAAGGAGGCTGATCTTGAGATTTAGTTATGTTTTAACTATTTGAAAACTCTAAAGGACATGTGTCCTCTTTTACTTTGGTTACTCTTAAAACTATTCTAACCGAGAGGTCGGGTTTTTTGGGAGACCTCTCAGCTTTGCAAAAACTATAAGTAGCTTAGTTGCGTAGTAGAAAGTGTTAGAAAATTTTGAAGGAAATTAGTATTTTGATTTTAAAGTTTCTTTCAATTGAAAAAGATAATTTGATATATCAATTTTTCTATTGAAGAACTCATATATATATTTTTCATGCTTTTTGCCTATGCTGCAAGAATAGTTAATATATCAATCGTACCATGTTTTAGATTTGTGTAATTAGATGTGAGTGAATATATGTTCTATGGTGACATTTTTATTCATTCCCTATTTCTTTAATAGATCTTTGTTATTATCTTGATGATATCAGTGATCATAGCTTGTTTAATATGCCTTTGATTAGTTCTTTTATTGTACTATCTCAGAGAGGTATAGAAGGTAGAAAACTATGATTTCCTATTTTTGTATATCTTTCTTTTCTTTTGAAAAAAGTTGTAAAGAGTGCTAGTTGTCTAAAGAATGATATAGTGGCCTTTTAAGATTTTAGGTTAAAAGCTAAATTGAGAAATCTGGTCAGAGAAATTAATTGAAAATCTATTTAGGGAGTTGTACCTAGATTAAAGTTCAGAGGGAAGTGACTCATATTAAGCACTTACCCAACTTTTAGTAGAAGTTTGTCTTTGAAAGGGTGATAGAGTAATAGTCTTAAGGAATATTGAAAAAAGGAAAAAATCTATTTACTAACACCAGAGAAAGTAGAAACTTCCATTCGGTAACTAGTACTTAACCGAGATCCAGATCTATGCAACTGACCAGTTCTATCTTCACCAGATCTATCTCTTCGGTCATCACCACTAGATCCAACAGCTTCAAAGTCTTCAACAACTTCCTCATAACCATTCTCAGTACCAACATTCTGAGGTACACCAGTCATAGCCCTCATGATCTCAGTAATCATGTCATTCTTCATCAATTCCATCTTAGATCTAAAATCAGATTTCACCTTCTCTGTAACCTTCAATTCCACAACATCACAAAGATCTTCTATTGCTCTAGGGTCCAATCTTCTCAGAGGCATCCTTCAAGATTTTTGAAAACCCAAAGCAATAAGTCACCAACAAAGGTCCTGGTGCAAAACAACCTCAACTAGTTTACACACTCAAGATCTTCAAGCTCTGATACCACTAGATGCAGGACAGGCAAGAAGGATCCAACTAAGGATAGTCCTCATAAGAAACCAAACACCACAATGTAGAATAAAACAACACAATAATTGTTTCAACTAAATTTTAATTAACATGCCCAACTGTAAGGCCTTCTAGGTTAGGGCCAAGTACAATAAAAAATAGTTCTGCAAGATCAACAAAGATCCAATCCAACTCTAGCTAGTCCATCTTTGAAACAAATCAGCAACTAATGGAAACCCTAAGGCAGATTTGAACTTGAGCTCACAAGCCTCCAAGCAATCTCCTTGTCTCCAAGCAAACAACCACTAGCTCTGCTATTACAAACTATCAAAAATCAATCTAATCTTCAAGATCTCATAGGTTCCAGATCTAATCTTCTATCTCTGCCTTCTACTAATCTGATCATGTCCTAAACAACTATCCAAACACTCCTTAAATACTAATCTTCAGCCACAAGTCGACTGGATGACATAATAGACTCCTAAGCCAAGTCAGCTCCTATTAAAAACAAATATTAAATGTAATACAAGTCAGCTCACAAATAGCCTTACAAACATTTAATTCTCCATGTCAGCCTCTAGATCTACATAGGAGAATACAAAAAAAACTACCAACAATAAATGCACCAAGTCGGCCAACCAAACCACCAAGAACTCCAGTCAGTAAACCAAAACTACTGAGTGCCAAAGAAACAATCGGGCACTAGTGAAACAACCGACCAAGCCAAGCAACACCGAGAAACACAGGCATCACCGGGCGCAAGTTCCACCGATTTCCTTTAGCAACCGAGTTTCCTTCAATAACTGAGACCGTCAGTTAAAGCTGCAACTGAGTACCACAAAACCAAAACAACATACCTCCATGCAGATTCACCGAGTACCCTAGAATTCCCCTACATCAGATACAAAAGATAGGGCTACAACCCTTATAAATATCATTTCTTACAAAAGTGTTTGGACTACAATCCAAAAATGTTGAACTAAAATTAGCATCACATATACCTATGCAGTTCTATGTAGCTACATTAGATAAACATCAAATTAGCCTCTGTAATTAGATACATAACATCTTTGATCTTCATACAATAATCTTTAACCATTGCATCAATATCATCATCATAATCAATACACAAACTTGATATTACATACCTACTACCAAAATATAATAAGTCTACTGTCAGCTCCAAAAAAAAAAGGTAACATGTATATCCTCGAGTAAAACACTGATGAAATCATCATGCTAACCTATATTGACCTATAGATAACATGTAGCATGTTGGCTTAACCCAAAAATATGATCAAACCGATCAGATTGTCAATCTAGTAGGATCACTAATATATTTTTAATGCCCACCCCTTTACTGCCATTTATGTTTATGATGCTAACCCATTTAGACCACTTTTCATGAATATTGGATCTTTGGTTACATTTACTAATTCAGTTCTATGATACTTTAAATCATTTGATTTATATCATGTTAGTTAGATGATGATGATTATTTACATATGATGATGTTACTTATGTTATGATTTTTACTAACCCCATACTTGCATGTGTATGGTTGGCATGTATGTTTTACTTTTCTATTTGATGTGCTTGATGTGGTTGAGGGACGAAGTCTTAGTTACTTGCTTACGAGAACCACATGATTGGTCGATCCCTGCCATTATTTGTTATATATATATATATATATATATATATATATATATATATATATATATATATATGCTTGTACATGCTCGTCTTTTATGTAGGATTTCAAGTACCGGGCATCGACTTCCCTGAATTGTCAGGGTGAGCATGCCCTATCACAATATCTCAATGGTAAGAGAGGGGAGATAACATCTTGGTCTAAATCCCAACCTAAGCTAATTATTGTCCTCAAACAGTGGACACGTATATTTTTTGCTACCCTCTAAATTTGTCAAGGTGATGTTATTCGTGAACCCTTTCTTTGAGCTTGATTATTACTTTACGAGTTTAGTCAATTTTTCCTTCATGTTTGGTTGTTAGGTGTCTTGATGTGAATTTTAATTTATTAATGCATTAAAGATTTAATTAAGATTAATAATGAGATTAAAATAATTATCTTATGAATATGAAATATTAAATATATAGATATTTAATTAATAAAAAATAATTAAATATCATTGATTATTTAAAAGAGTTAAAATTCTAATTATAAAAATAAGGTTTAATTAAATATTAAATCAAAATTTAAATTAAATGTTGAAACAATATAAATTGATATTAATTATCAATTTACTTATTAAGTGGTGCTAAAAATATTAATTATAATTAAAATATAATCATGTGATTATATGCACACTAGTTAAAATGAATTGATTTATCGCTTCTAAATTAGAAGGTTGAGTTAAGAAACTTAACTGAGGGATTAGTTATAATTCTTTTAACAAATCAATAAATTGATATTTAATTATCAATTTGCATATTATTTGTTAGATAACTGAGAGGGGAGGGGGGGGGGGGGGGTGAATCAGTTATGTTCAGCTATCCTACAATCCCAAATTCATTTTAGATGTATAGTATCAACTTTGAACAAATAAACTGAACAACTCGATAATAACTTGTGTGTGACTTATTGATTAATTAACCGACTGTCAGATAATGTAAACCATCTAGTAGTTAAAATATACCGATCTAACCAATTATTGTAACGTGTAAAGTAGAATATCAAAACATCACATCCATACACATTTAACACTTGATTTTTAATGTGGAAACCCTATTAAGGGAAAAACCACCAGGGATCGGTAACCCAAATATTTTCACTCTTTTGAAGTGAGCTCGGTTAAGAGCCTACCCTATGAAAGGTTACACACACACTGTAAGGTGTGACCTTGTTAGAGGGTTATCACTAATAGTTCTATGTGACCATACATTCACTTGGGTCAACAAGAAAACAAGTAACATTCATAGAATGCCAATAGAAAAAGATGGTTAAGTCTCACTCAATTAAGAGATTTTGACTATAGCAATGGTTAGAAAGAAACAATGTATGACCTGATTCAAATTCAACTTATTTTTCTTATATTCAGATCTATGCTAAGCTCAATATCATTCTGGTCATCATAATCTCTTCATTCTCCTTCTTCATCTTACTTTGTTATGCTCAGTTAGCTCCTTCTATCACTCAGTTGGGTCTATAGAATCACTTGGTTCTCACTCCAACCTATCTGACCAGCTTCACATGTATGCACCAATAATTTGCATCCCTCATGCGATCCTCTCCTCTCTTTTGTATTTCTTGTCTCCTTATATAGACATGTAAAACTATTTTCATTTTAGTAATAAATTTTGCCTCTTAATCTCCATCGTTGGTTTTGCTTCTTTAACCTTCCTTAGAACTTGTGCCTTAAACCATTTTCAATCTTCATTATTCAATCAACCTTGAATTTTTCTAGCTATAGATCTTCATATTTTTTTTTAATTTATCCTTGGAATCTTTTAGATTCATCCAGCTCATCATCACATGTCAACAATCACATGTTCCTCTTTATTTCTCATGCTTGGTCAATACCGTGATATGTCAATTTCTTCCTACTCAGTTAATACCGCACTTAGTGTACACTACATCTACTCGGTGTACACTAAGTTCTTCATATACCGATCAAAATAACTTGTACACTCTTGATCTTCAACACTTAGTAGAATCATTTAAGTCAATCAAATCACTATCATACTATCATAGACTCATCAATAAGTTTCCCAATGAATACCTTATCCATAACTTACTTATACATCTCATCTTCATGCTAATATCTCCTTTCCTTCACCAACATCACTTCCTTCAGATGTTTGCAACTATCATGATAAGTAAAGTCAAAGCTAGTTGACATCAATGACAATATAACAACTGATCTAATGTCTCACATATACCTTAGTAGCTCAGTGATCATCATCGCATTCTCCTATTTTGTTCTCCAAGTAGTCTATCGGTTGTAGTTCAAACAATCTCTCCCTTTGACATTGATGGCAACACAATATGAAATATACCATTGAATACCAATCAAATCTTAAGTATTTACAACTTGGTCTTTATGTTGTGACTTTGTTAGCTCTCCCTTAACTTATGTTTTTAATATGTTTAATCACTACATGATATCTGTCTCTCTTGTAGTATTTCTCTTTATTTTATGATTGTTTTTCTTCTTTTTTGTTCAATGCATATTCTCTCCCTTTTGGTTAGCTTCTTTCCTAACTGAATATTCATGCATAATCTTTCTCTTTGACAATGTAATGCCAAAAATATGCTCTTTAGTAGCCAAATAAGTATCTTTGTTGTTCCTATACAAATTCTTGTACCTTGCATGTACATATATTCTTGGTTTTAGCTTGTCTTCCACCTTCTTCACATCCTTAGGAATCTCAAACTGTGAATATTTTGCATCAATTTAATTATATCTTCTGATAAAAAATAGGTTGATGCAACCCTATATCACCTTAGTAGCTGTTAGATAGGGAAAGGACCCCTGGTATACATCTCAAGTACTCAAATGTATCCTTCCATAAGGGTTTTGTGAATATATCTGCAAGTTGTTCTTGTGACTTCACATATTCCAATTTGACCTGTTTCTCTTAAACTTTCTCCCTTAAGTAATGATATTTGATGGATATGTGCTTTGTCTTTGCATGCATCATTGGATTCTTTGAAATGTTCATAGCACTTGTGTTGTCACAATAGATTGTCACTGGATTTTTTACTTCTTCATTCACACCTTCCAATAATTGCTTTATTCATGCAATATTAGAATAGTTGACAACAAAAACTACATATTTGGCTTTGGTAGTGGATTGAGAAATGTAACTTTGTTTCTTTCTTATCCATGTTACTAATCTTTCACCTAAAAAGAAAACTCCTCTAGTAGTGATTTTTCTATCATCAATATTTCTTGCCCAATTAGCATCTGTATAGACTTGAAGTTCAAAATTGCCTTATTTCTTATACCATAGTCCATAGTTCTTGGTGTTTTTCAAATATATCAAGATTCATTTTACAACAATCATATGTGTCTCTTTAGGATTTGCAGAAAATCTAGCTACAATTCTAACAACATGTGCAATATATGGTCTACTATGGACAACATACATTAGTTTTCTAATCATAGATCTGTATAAGGTTTGATTTACCTCTTTTGACTTGTCATCATTAGTTAGCTTGCATCCGGTTACCATAGGTGTACCAACTGGTTTTGAGTCTTCAATACCAAATATCTTCAAGATCTCTTTAATGTATTTTGACTGTGTGATGCAGATACCTTCCTTCAGTTGTTGAACTTGTAAAAAAATAAAGAATTTGATCTCCCCAAACATTGACATTTCAAACTCTTTTCTCATTTCATTAGCAACAGATTTACATAAAGTATCATGACCTCCAAATATGATATCATCAACACATATTTCAGCAATAAGGATTTTATCATCAGATTCTCCTTTCAAATATAGATTATTGTTATCACTTGTTCTAACAAATCCAATCCTTATTAAATAAGAGTGCAATCTTTCATACTGTGCTCTTGGTGCTTGTTTCAGTCCATAAAGTGCCTTGTGTAGCTTACAAACCATGTTCTTCTGAGTTGGATCGATAAAACCTTCAGTTTGTTCAATGTATACATCTTCTTCAAGTATTCCATTCAGAAATGAAGACTTGACATCCATCTAATATACCTTGAATCTTTTATAAGAAGCATATGCAAGTAGAATTCTTACTCCTAGTCTAGCAACAGGTGTCCATAGTCGATTCTTTCTTCTTGTGCATAACCTTTGCTGACTAATCTTTCCTTGTTTCTTGTAACATCTCCATTCTCATTCAATTTTTTTTTGAAAATCCATTTGGTCTTGATCACATTTTGGTCTTTAGGCCTCTATACTAATGTCCATGTCTTGCTTTTTTGTATCTACTCAATCTCTTCATTCATTGCTTTAATCCAATCATCATTTTCCAATGCATCCTTAACAGTTCTGGGTTCAAATTCACAAATCAAATATGTGTTGTTCCTCAACTTGTTGTCATCATTCCTGCTCCTTTGTCACCAATTATTTGATCATGTGGATGGTGTCTTCTCACATATTTTGCTAATACATGCTCAATTCTTTGTTCTTCAATATTTTCTCCACTCGGTGCATGATCATCATTTTCCTTGGTAAAATTTTTTTGTTGCTCAGTCTGTAAGGGTTGTTGCTTGGTGAAACCAGGCTATTACTTGGGTAAAGTGTCAGGATCTTCACTTTATATGTAAACAAATCTTCTATAGTCTTCTGGTTCTTTCTTGCTTTCTTTATCATTTTATCTGCAAACTCATCAACTCTCACATTTGCACTTTGAATCATCTTGTTGGTAGTCTTGTTCAAATATTTATATGCCTTACTCCTAGTAGAGTATCCTAGAAATATGCCTTCATCTCCTTTAGAATCAAACTTTCCATTTATATCATCTTTTAGAATGTAACATCTACTTCCAAATATTTTGAAATAGCTCACATTAGGTGTACTATAACCATACCATAGTTCATAAGGTGTCTTATTTGACTCTTTCTTCAATTGTATTTGGTTTAGTGTATAGATAAAAATATTGATAGCTTCTCTCTTGTAAATTTATGCAACCTCTTTTTCAATTAGCAATGTTTTAGTGCAATCAACAACTGACATGTTCCTTCTTTCAACAATTCCATTCTATTGTGGTGTCCTCGATGCAGATACCCGTATCTTGATTCCATGCTCATTACAAAAGTTAATAAATTCATCAAAAATGAATTCACCTCCTCTATCAGATCTCAAACATTTCAATTGCTTACCAGTTTCTTTCTCTACTCTTGCTTTGTACCACTTAATTTTTTTTCTTCTAATTTTTCTTTTAGAAACATAATAGATATCATTCAAAAGAAATCATCAACAAATAAGATAAAATATCTATCTCCATAATAGCTCTGAATTATCATTGGACCACATAAGTCACTATGAACTAAATAAAAAATTGCATTAAATGAATAATGTTTTCTCTTGAAACTAGACTTTGTCATTTTACCCATTTGACATTGTTTGCACATCACTTGGTCAGGTTTAGATATACTCGGTAAACCTCTAACTTTCCTTTTCTTACTGATCTTTACCATGTTGTCAAAATTCACATGACATAACCTCTTGTTCCATAACCAAACATCATCATTCTTATCCATTAAATATGAAGTTTTAGAATTATGTAAATAAAATAGGTTACCTTTTGATTGTTCACAAGCACCAATCAGTCTTCCAACATCATCATATATCTTTTTTCTTCTATTCTCAAATGCAACTCGGTGACTTGATTTATTCAAGTGTGCTACACTCAACATATTATAGTGAATTCCTTTCACCCAATAAACATTTACACATCTGATCTTGTTGTTTAGCAATATTGATCCTTTATCTTTTACTTGACAAGGTGTATCATTTCCCAGTTTTATAAATCTTCCATTATAATGTTCAAGATTTTCAAACTTATCACTGTCACCAGTCATATGATGTGTGCAACCACTATCAATAATCCAAGTATCATTTTTTCTTACTTTAGAAATAAGTTCCTTTTGTACATACCTTTCTTCTTCTTCAAAATATTCCTTCATTGCAACATACACCACTTCTTCTTGATCAACTTCAGTCTCGGTATCATCATCTTCTTCAATTAGGTAGCAAGCCTTTTTTCCTTTATCTCTGTAGTCTCGGGTTTCTCCGTTTCTTTTCTTTCGGTTACCTCTGTGATTTTGGTAATCTCTTCTAGTATTCTTTTTTTCATTTGATCTTTCACTTGTCCTCTCATTATCATTTCTGTCAGAACATCTAGCAACAATATGACCAATCTCTTTACATTTGAAAAATATTAAGGGTAGTTTACCTGTATAATTTCCTTTTCCCTTCGATAGTCTTCTAGCCATTAATGCTTCAATTTCTTCAAGCTTATCTTCTTCAGCTTCATAATCAATTCCATTTCTTATTTGATGTCTATTAATTGATCTTCCAATATTTAAAGATGATAGAAATGTAGATTCTACCTTAAGTACAACACTATTATCAAAGTTGTTAAGCTCAAATGCAATCAATATATAGATTAAACTATCAAGGGAAACATAATTACTAGGTACAACTCTCATTTCATGTATTGCAGAGACTCTAATAGCATAGACATGAAATAGTGTTATGAAAATTTTGCTTACCATAGTTTCTTCATCAATAGTTCCTCCTACTCCTTGGATAACATTCACCACTTCCTTGACTCAGTTTCTATACTGAGTTATGTTTTCACCTTCTTTCATCTTCATATCATCAAATTTTCCTCTTAAGCTTTCTGCCTTTGCCCTGAGCACATTTTGATCTCCACCATGAACTAGTGTCAATTTGTCCCACATTTATTTTTCAGTTGTACAATTCTTAATGTCCTCAAATTTGACATTTGATAGAGAAGAAGCAATCTCAATCATCATTTCATTATGCTCTTGTCTTTATTTCATCCGTGTGACAGTTAAAGGACCTGTAGGAGGTATGAATTGATTTTCCAAATAGTATAGTGCAAAATACCATTGCCTGATAGGTACAACTTCATCCTGCTTTTCCATGTTGAGAAATTATCCTTGTTTAGCTTTGGTACCTCTCTCTTATACATATTTGGATCTTTAACTTAAGTCCTTCAAACTTCTTCCTTCAAGTACTTGTGCTTTGATACCAATTGTTAGATAACTAAGATGGGGGTGAATCAATTATGTTGAATTATCCTACAGTCTCAAATTCCTTTCAGATGTATAGTATCAACTTTGAACAAATAAACTAAACAACTCATTAATAACTTGTGTGTGACTTACTAATTAATTAACCGACTATTAGATAATGTAAACCAACTGGTAGTTAATATATACCGATCTAACCAGTTATTGTAATGTGTAAAGTAGAATATCCAAATATCACATCCATACACATTTAACAGTTGATTTTAAATGTGGAAACCCTGTTAAGGGAAAAACCACCTGGGACCAGTAACCCAAATATTTTTACTCTTCTGAAGTGAGTTTGGTTAAGAGCCTACCCTGTTAAAGGTTACAAACACAATGTAAGGTGTGATCTTGTTAGTGGATTTATCACTAATAGTTCTATGTGACCATACATTCACTTGGGTCAACAAGAAAATAAGTAACATTCATAGAATGCCAATAGAAAAAGACGGTTAAGTCTCACTCGGTTAAGAGATTTTGACTATAGCAATGGTTAGAAAGAAATAGTGTATGACTTGATTCAAATGTAACTTCTTTTTCTCATATTTAGATCTATGCTAAGCTCAATATCATTATGGTCATCATAATCTCTTCATTCTCCTTCTTCCTCTTACTCTGTTATGCTCGGTTATCTCCTTTTGTCACTTAGTTTGGTTTGTAGAATCACTTGGTTCTCACTCCAACTTGTCTGACCATCTTTGCATGAATGCACTAGCAATTTGCATCCCTCATGTGATCCTCTCCTCTCTTTTGTATTTCTTGTCTCCTTATATAGACATGTAAAACCATTTTCATTTCAGCCATAGATTTTGCCTCTTAATCTCCATCGTTGGTTTTGCCTCTTTAACCTTTCTCAAAACTTGTGCCTTAAACAATTTTTAATCTTCATCATCTGATCATCCTTGAATTTTTCCAACCGTAAATCTTCATAAAAAACTTTTTCTTTGTCCTTGGTATCTTTTAGATTCATTCTTCTCATCATCACATGTCGGTAATCACATGTTCCTCTTTATTTCTCTTGCTCGATAAATACTGTGATATGTCAGGTTCTTCCTCCTTGGTTAATACCGCACTTTGTGTACACTACATCTACTCTGTGTACACTAAGTTCTTCACATACCGACCAAAGTAACTTGTACACTCTTGATCTTCAACACTTAGTAGAATCATGTAAGTCAATCAAATCACTATCATACTGTTATAGACTCATCAATAAGTTTCCCAATGAATACTTTATTCATAACTTACTCATACATCTCATCTTCATGCTAATATCTCCTTTCCTTCACCAACATCACCTCCTTTAGATGTTCGCAACTTTCATGATAAGTAAAGTCAAAGCTAGTTGACATCAATGACAATATAACAATTGATCTAATGTCTCACATATACCTCAGTAGCTCAGTGATCATCATCACTTTCTCCCATTTTGTTCTTCAAGTAGTCTATCAATTGTAGTTCTAACAATTATTAATATGCTAAAAATATTAATTATTAATTAAATATTATTATGTAATTAAATTTGCACATTCAGTTAATAGAATTGAGATATAAGTTTAAGATTAAAAGTTGAGTGATTTGCATGAATTAGAATTATTAGTTAAATATATAATTCTTTTAAATGGAGAATTGATATTAACAAGGTTAGAGTTGAGTTCTAATTTCTATGATTTTGAGTTAACTATTTTATTGTTTCTAACAGTTGAGTTCTTATTTATGATTGTGAGTTGTAATTTTTGAGTGGAGTTTATTGGGTTTCTATATTGGAATAATTTTTGGTCATTCTTAGGGACACAAGTTTTAGGAAGGTTTTTACAAGTTTGGCTCTAGATTGGAATTCAAGGAATTTTTGTAAAGCTTGGGATCTTGGAGGTTCTTTGGATTTTGTGTTTTGACCTTTGTGTTTGTTTCAGATTCAACTTATGGGATTAAGGTAGGGGTTGAAAACCTTTGTAAATTGTTCCTTTTTGAAAAGATTGTTCTCTTCATGTCTTCCATATAGTTATTTTCTTCGGATTAATTAGAATGCATGTCTTTCCTTGTTTGTGGAAATTGAAAGAAAATCATTATGGTTGTTTTATGTGTAAGAGATTTTATGGCTATGTTGAAATCTGGTTGAAAACCCTAAGCTCTCTTTGAAACAGAATTGTACATTGAATTAATTGCGAAAACTTTAGAATTCAATCAACTAGGTTTTGATCTAAATTCTGGATAAAAATCTTTATGAATTTTTCAAAATTGGAATTAAAAAATGGATTGGATAAATTTATATTTGAATTCAATTTATGAAAAAAAGAAATTAATTATAGTTTTTATCTTTGTTTAATATATATTAAATAAGATTATAGAAAATCTGTTTTGAAATAGATGAAAAAATATATATTATTATTTATTAATTTTTGGATTTTTTCAAAAAATATTATTATTATTTATTAATTTTTAGTTTTTTTAAAAAAGATTATTATTCATTAATTTTCAAATTTTAAAAAATAAAATAATAATAATTATTTACAAATTTTTAGAATTTTTTAAAAAATATTATTATTATTTATTAATTTTTGAATTTTAAAAAATAAAAAATAAAAAATAATAATAATTATTATTTTTTTGGCAAAAATTTATATTTATATTAATAATAACTGATTCAAAGGGCTCCCAAAGAAAGAACCAGTAAAGAAAATTCTGTTTGTTACCCATATATTTACAAATTGAGCTTCAGATTCTTAAAAAGATTCGTAAACTACCGAAGCCCCAAGGTAAAAAAAGGAGCTGATTACAAGTACAAAATAGATCCCCTGAACAAAATGGCAGAATGTCTCTGCATTACAACATGTTCAAGATAATAATTTCTGAGACTACCCGATAAAAACCCTGGCCAATTTGGAGGCCGAATTACAATTCCAACCCCCCAAAACCCATTTACAATGAAGCACAAAATAAGTGCCAAAATACAATTACATAGTAGTGGACCCCAGTGAAAGAAGATTTGAAGCCAAGTGAAAAACTGGTGAAGTCCAAGGAAGAAAGAGGGCAATTGTCATCCCATGATCATTATAAACCTGATAGAAAAGTCGCTCCAAATAAGCATAATAATGGATGCCCCTGCGAAAGAAAAATTGAAGAAGAGTAGAAAAATGCTGGTGAAGGCCGAGGAAATGAGAGAGTAGTTGTCATCCCATGATCAATATAAGCCAGATGGAAAAGTTGCACCAAGAAAACCTGCACAAAAAGAACTATACAACAAAGCATCTTAGAAACATCATGGATCAAAACCACCACAACCAAAATGTGAGGGTGGGGATAAGAACAAAGAGCTCCAAAGACGGTCAGCTTGAGAGACAAGAGGATCTCCCGAAACCGAAGATACACGAGGTGACACCAAAGTGTGAGTAGGGGAAGGTGAATTTGAAACACGAGCAGGGGAAGGACAAGATCCAATTGACAATGGAACTGAAGAAATAACAAGGACTGGTAAAGAAACTGAATTACTGCCAAGTGAATTATCATCCATCATAGGAGAACCCGAACCCAAATTTGAGGCACGAGCATGTGTCAATAAACCAAGTAGAGCATACATTTTTGCAAACGCCTTTCCTCTATGACCCGCATCAAAAGGAGTACTGTTAAGAAAATGATCAAGAGGCATAATAGAGGAAGAGGTGATACAATCTTTAATAGCAGCAAGCAACACGATATACTTGTCTGAATTAAAAAGAAGGTGACATGGGAATACACCTCTGATATGAGCATCTTCTAACCAGAAGTTATACTTCTGGACTGCTAAAAGAAAACCATTATTTTGAATGAAATGTGGTAGAATAGATCAATTCACAATGGATATCAACGAAGTCCAAGATTGAGATAAATCCAAAATGTTAGAGCAGAAGATTGAAACAACTTGAGATGGAAATATAATCCTTTTAAAATGCGAAGACAATACCGAATCCCTAATCATTCTCTGAATACATTGGGCACATTTCGAGCAGTGAATAATAAACATGGAAGCAAGGGCTTCATCAGTAATATTACCTTCGAAAGGCACTTCTAGAGTAGAACTTGAGAATCAGACACTGCAGTTAAAATAAATAAATAATAAATAATATTAAATAATAAACATAAGTAATATTATTTTTTGTATTAAAATAAATAAATAAATAAATAAATAAATAAATAATTATATATATAAGAGAAGAAGAACAAAGAGTCTAATTGGACTACTGATAACAAAAAGGAATGTCGTAATTAACTGGAATTTATACTTGAGATTTATTTTAATGTAATTTAATTATATTATTAATTAGTTATTATATTTAATAAATTAATTTATATAATGAAAATTATAAATTAATTTACAAGAGCAAAATAAATGTTTGTTTTACTTTAAATGAAATTTTGATGTGGGTGTATTTTATAATAAAATGTTTTCTTATTGGAGTTTTATTTGGCCTTGTTGAATAAGGTCGGTTAGGGTAGATTGATGTCATAGATGGAATCTTGTCTTTTGAACTTTAAATTGTTTTAGGAAATTAATTCTTTTGCACTTGAGTTCATATGTAATAAATTTATAACCATTTTGGTGTCTCGATTATAGGAGTATTATTTTAGGTTTATGTGGGATTTATGTCAGGTTTCTATCAAGTCCTCAATCTTTATGTTATTTAACCACAAAAAGGTGATGGCCATTATTTGTGTTGAGTCCTAATTAACTTGGTCACCTTGTTTCTACATTTATGATGATTATGTATGGTAACCTTTGTGGATTATATTTTACTCCATGTTTGGAGAGAGATGCTTGATGCTTTTGATCTTGTGATTTGAACTATGAGATTTGGTATTTGAGTTATTGAGATGTTCAGTATGGGATGGACAGTTTGGATCCTTGTATAGGATGAGGTTTTTCTTATTAAGCTCCAACACTCATCTTTGATGACATTCATGGTTTATTGGTTTATAAGAAGGATTTTATGATTTCAATTTTGTTTTCTCTTTGGTTCTTTTGCTGGGAGGATTAGGGTAGGTTATCTAGGAGCATAGAAGGGAAGTGGCTTACTTTGGAGGCACTGGAGCCCTAAAGTGGCTGCCTAGGTATCCTTTTTAAGTTGACTTAATAAGTGATAATTTAATAGGATAGAAACATTAAAAAAGATAATTGTGCCTAGCCCATGCCTTGAGTGATAGTACATGCTAGGATGGGAGTGGGAGAAGATGCTTGCCCATTTAGAGAGATGGTGAGGTCTGAAATAGTTGGTATTCCCTTTTTGTATGAAAGGACTACTGATACTACATAGAGTCACTAGGGGTCGAGGTCTAGAGAGACTACCAGATGACTTTAGAGTTGACTCATGTGATGACACTTCCCTATATGTGTCCTAGGTTCCTACGTTGCATTTGGGTACACAAGATTTGTGTCATGGTCATTTTTTCTTGATAACCTTATATCATTTACTATCATTTTATCCAGTGTACCATTGCATTAGTCTTTCTTGTTTGGTTGTTTCCTTGAGTGAGGCCTGGTGTCATCTCCTCAACACAGTGGGAGTAGACTTCTTTGTTCCACGTGGTCGGGTGGTAGTGATTCTATTACCATTGAGATCTGACATTCATGACTTGGTGTTTGGATGATCCTTGATGCTACTTTGATCTTCTTGTTCTTTTCTTGGAGACTTTCTCATGAGATGCATATCTTGTATTCCATGTTATGTATTGGTTAGTGACATTGATTTCAAGAAAATGTATATGTACTTGTATTGTATTATTGTTATCCTTGTGACATGTGAAGTGGAAGTTGTATTATTATGTATGCCATGATGTATCAGTTGTACTTTATAGATTGTATCTTTGGTTATATTGATGTAATGGATGTATCTTATTATTCAATTGAAATGAATATTATAAGCGTCCTTAGTAATTTATATTCTTTGTTAGAGTAATAATGTATTTTCTTATTAATTAAACCATGTTTGATTTAATTACTAAGTCACTTATTATCTCTTTATACTTAAGCTAAACTTTAGGCATATAATAATTAATTGCTTTATTAATTGTTATTGTGCAACCTAGGTTTTACCTTTTTAGGTTTTCAGATCTCCTTTTATAAGGATTGATCTCCTTTGTATTCATAACTTTGAAACAAATTATTCATTATTGAATTGCAACTTTTTCTTTTGCACATCAAGAATGATTTCTCCTCTCTCGTGGATCAATGTGTTCAAGCCTCCATAGATTCTTGCTTCTTTTCTCTCTTTCTGTGACAAGTGTTTGCATACAGGTTTTCTTGGGAGCTGTGGGTTATTTACTCATCAACACCAATATGGTATCAAAGATTCATATCTATTTTCCCTTGTTCTCTTGAGAGATTCAGTCATGTTCGTTAGATCTGCATTTTAGAGGGTTTTCTATCAGATCTGGGGGGACCTCTTTTTATGGTCATCTTAGCTTCAAACGGACCTCACAGTTACATTCATAACATCTAAGAACCCCCAAATCCATATAAAATTTGTCCAATTTGGACAAAGTTGGAATCTATCATAATTTTTTTTGGCAACCAGCCTTGGTACAAATCCCAAGGCACTTTGGGCCCAAACAGACCTTGCCATTGAGCTCACAATGCCCAAAAACCCCCAGATCCATATAAGGCACGTCTAATTCAGATGTCGTTGCATTTTGAGGCAATTGTTTTGCATGCCAGGTCATATGACCTTGGCACACAAATCGAGACAAAAAAATTAGCTCACAAATCAAGGCAAAAATTCATACGCCTTGGCATAGATTCTAAGGTGTGCATGAAATTTTGAAAAAAATAATAATTTTTTTAAGGTGGTGACAACCATTTTGCCGTCAAATTTAAGCCTGTCATTTGATGACATCATCATCATCATCATCATCATCATTTCCACCATTTTTGGGCCGTCCAATGCAACAGTTGGTATTTTGCTCATAACTTGAGCATACAGTGTCAAAATTGAGTAAAAGAGATATTGTCGGCAAGCTGGTTCTGACTCTATCCAGATCTGGAGGTTTGAATTTCTGATTTTTCTTTTTTGATGGTGGTTTTTACTCTCAAAGCCAAATGTTCATTTTTGCACTTCGGGAGCTCTATCTTGTGCATCTGAACTCCATTTTGGGCAAACAATATATATTTGGAAAGCTTGTTCTGAGAGCTTTCCAGTTCTGTGAGTTTTTTTTTCCAAATTCTACTCTAGGTACATTTTATTCAGATTTTTGCATTTTTTCAATTTGGTGGATATCTTGGATGTTTTAGGTCCTGGGATCTCTTCCCTTTGAGGGATGGCTCATCTTAGGCTATTTTTTTGTTTCAGTAGCCTTCGGTCTTCTTTGAGCAGTGTATACTTCACTTTTGTAGCATTCTGTTATGCAAACGCACTGAGATAAAGTGCCATTCTATTGAATGTATGAGATTTTGCACATGTTCGTGCTCTATGTACTCGCACTCCATTATAAAGTGCTAGGGGGGTTTGATGTTTGCCTTTGTTTACCACCTACTTTTTTCATGTGATCATTCCTCTAACGACATTAGCCTTAGGTATCTTTATTTGTGTTTGTACTCTCTCTGCACATTCGATGTTCCTGGTATCATGCAGTTCATATTGGATGATATTTTTAGTGTATCTATCATTACTCCCTTGTCAACATTATGGGGGGGGAGTTTCTATAGTTGGTTCTACTACTTCCATTGTTTGATTGTGTGAGCTATATATTCAGTATTTGATTCTATGTACTAGGCGGATGCAGTGGCTGGGTACCTATGCATTCCGATGAGATGGATCATTTACTGTATGGACACTCTTTCTTTCCTATTTTTTGGATGCACTCTTACAACTTTGATTGATCAGCTCTTTAGATTTTTGGTGTTTTTTTATGCCATCTATATTTTTGAGTTCAGGTGTTTGCCTTTTTTTGCCTCTTGATTTGAGTATTTGAGGGCACTCGTGCAGATTATAGTATTCTCTATCTTCAACTTCAGTTGTTTGCCTTTGTTTGCCTCTTGATTTGAGTAGTGTCATTTGAGGGCACTCATGCAGATTACAGTCTTCTCTACCTGGTCCTATTTTAGTGGAGGATCTTTAGATCATCAATTACTTCTTGATAGAGTTTGCAGCTTCTTGCTTCAGTGATGTTGTACATGTTCATCCTTGTTCCTATTTTTTGGAACATTCCAATTTTTGGAGGCTTCTTTAGTCCTTTAGACTAGTCTTTGTCTCTTTTTGGAGTAGAGTTTTTCCCATGTGATTTTCTCTATTCCTCCACTTTTTAGAGACTCTCTTTTGTACTTGGGTACCTGATCAGGCCTTTTGTTGTCAAGACCTATTTTCTTTCAGTAGTTCTTTCTAGGTTTTTAGCTTCTCCCAAAGTTCATCTTAAGGGAGGGTGTTAGAGTAATAAAGTGTTTGCTTATTAACTAAATCATGTTTGATTTAATTACTAAGTCACTTATTATCTCTTTCTACTTAAGTTAAACTTTTGGCATGTAATAATTAATTTCTTTATTAATTATTATTGTGCAACCTACGTTTTACCTTTTTAGGTTTTTAGATCTCCTTTTATAAGGATTGATCTCCTTTGTATTCATAACTTTGTAATAGATTATTCATTATTGAATTGCAACTTTTGTTTTTGCACATCAAGAATAATTTCTCCTCTCTCATGGATCAATGCATTCAGGCCTCCATAGCTTCTTGCTTCTTCTCTCTCTTTCCATGATAGGTGTTTGCATGTAGGTGTTCTTGGGAGCTATGGGTTGTTTACTCATCAACTCCAATATTCTTTCATTGTGATTAAGTAAATGATTTGGAATACTTAAATTTGGGTTTTAAAATGAACCTAATATATATGATGTGGTTATGTGTTGGAATTGTACTTCATAGATTAAAGTTAACTTATACATGATTCTAGTTCATGGAATCCTTGAGACTTGTAATCTGTAAATGAGTTACAATTAAGAGTATGAATTTTCTTATATTATATTGCTTCCACATTATTATTCATTATTGATTGTAAAATTGTAAGAAAAAAATTATTCAATAAACTTAGTAACATGTTTTAGGTTAATTTCTCTTGGGTTCCCTGGTGGGGCATTACACGATTCATTTTCCATTTAACTCTGTCTCTCATATTCCTCTGCCAACCTAATACTTAGATCATCAAAAAATATAAAAAACATCACATCAACTTCTACGATCATATTATATCACAAAATATACTCTATACAATCCTCAGTTACGTTCTCTACTCATAATTCAATTGATCATATCCATGCCGATCATAAATTTGAACCTATATACTACTACCTGCTTGTCCATATTTAGTCAAATATTCAACCTATCCTTTGGTATACACAAAATATGTTGGGAGACATATGAAATGGATATAGTTGCCATCAATGACAATATACAATCAATATCTACTAGTATCTCTTGCCCAAAAATCTCTCCCTTTGGCATTGATGGAAACACTTAGAGAAATATGACTAATTGTTCATGTTAGTGTAATTAAATATTCCTAATTACAATTTACTTAATCTTACTTAGAATAATGCATTTCATAGTAGTTTTTCATTGAGACACCTAGGAGTTTGCACCTTAATTAAGCGCATGGTGTAGGAGAAATTCCACTTTAGGTGTGAGATCCACCTTTAGTGCACATATCAAATTATCATCCTCATCCTATTGCACATACTTTATTGCATAATGGAGGATGATCCACATTTGGTGGACATGTGATTACACCTAGCATAGGTGATAGCTTATCAACTCCTTATCATTCTTTCTTATCACCTTTCTTATATAAGGAGGCCTATTATGTACATTTTAATCAATTCATTAGATCAATAAATCATCAATTATTGCATCATACAAGTCTATTATTGTTCATATCATCTCTCTTGTATTTGTGCTATTCTTTAACCTCTAGATCCTTGGCTCAATCTTTTCTATTTGTAAATTCTTACATGGTATTAGAGCCATTGGAGTGTTTTGATTAGCCTATTTGGAGAGATCTTGGTGTAAGCATTGAAGATCCATATCTCAAATCTAAAGGAAAACATATTGTAGAAGTGTCTTGGGTTAGATCTGACTTTACCATTGCATTCAGGAGGCTGTTTTGGTTAAAATTGACTATAAACTTGCCCATATTCGGTGAAAGTCAAAATTGAGACAATTTTTTTTTGCAAATCAAGCCGTATGACCTAATCTATGCCTCTGCAGTACGATTTTTTTTAATAAAAAATTATGTTATTTATCAAATTTTTTTTTGCAAAATATTATTCTTGAGCTTGGTACAAACCCTTTATTATTTGTCAGATCACAGTGAATATTCCACACATTATGACATCATCCGACAATAGATACTATCACCATTAGCCATACTAGTCATCCAACACACAAAGAAACTCCTAATAGAATATCTCAACCCCATTCAACCTCATGCGGGGATCTTGTAGACCGAGTCGAGCCAGAGCTCGAGGCCAAGCCCAAGCCCATCTCTCAGGATTTCTTATTTATTTTACAATTGTCGACGGACATATAAAAATGGGCTAAAAAGCTCACCCACTATCAATGTGGGACTAAAGACCTCAGCCCACCTCTTGCTCTACTTGGTCACTACCAGCGAAGTCTCCTCCACCATGCCATAGTCCCTGCTTTTCCACACGGAGCCCACGTGGTTGTTAGGATTAACAAGGCAGAAATAACAATTATGTGCAAATATAACTAATATCAGAAAATAATAAACCACATAGAATAGAACACAATGGCACACAGATTTAACGTGGTTCACCCAATCCCTGGGCTACGTCCACCAACAGCAAGTCCAATATTATTATTATCCAGTGATTACAACCTGATTACAATCCGTAATCCCTTACAGCCCAACTCTGCCGCAAGTACTAAAATCATACATCGTAAAAATCCCTAACCCTAAGCCATATTATACAATATTTTCCCACTTTAGGGTTAGAATGAGTTATAAGTAGTCGGCCCAAATAACCGAAAGAAAAGTAGTCGGCCTCAAAAAATGTACAGTACTTTCCTGATTAGTCACCACAAGCTAACAATCTCCCACTTGGTGACTGATCAGTATCCACACTATACTAAAAAACCTCCCACTTGGAGACTGATCCTGTAGCAATACCGCTACCCACATGAGGCTCCCACTGGATTGAACCACCTTGGACTCAGTTGTTCCTTTATTTTGTTCAGTCTAAAAGACCAACTGAAGCTGAACATGAGTTCAACTTCTCCCTTGTTACTACCTTGGTAAACATATCTGCTGGATTATCATCAGTATGAATCTTTTCCAGCCTTAACTGTCCATCATCCAAAACTGATCGAATGAAATGGTACCGCAACTGTATGTGTTTTATCTTTGAGTGCAAAGCAGAATTCTTTGCAAGATGAATGGCACTTTGGCTATCTGTATGTAGAAAATTATCCTTTTGTGGATGTCCCAATTCTTCCATGAAGAATTGAAGCCATATCATCTCCTTGGCTGCCTCTGTAGCAGCAACATACTCTGCCTCTGTAGTGGATAAAGCAACCACCTTTTGTAGTCGAGAAATCCAACTCACTGCTGTCCCACCAACAGTAAATATATAACCTGTAGTACTCCGCCTGCTATCTATATCTCCTGCCAAATCTGAGTCAACATAGCCTTGTACAGTAGTAGTAGAACCCCCAAAGTGTAAACACTTACTGGATGTGCCTCTCAAATATCTGAGAATCCATTTGACTGCATTCCAATGCTCAATACCAGGGTTACTCATATAATGGCTAACGACTCCCACTGCGTGTGCGATATCTGGCCTAGTACATACCATAGCATACATTAAGCTCCCTACAGCTGAAGCATAAGGTACCTTAGACATTTTAGTCTCTTCTTCTGGTGTCTTGGGACACATATCCTTAGTCAATTTCAAATGACCAGGCAAAGGTGTGCTGACAGCTTTGGCATTTTCCATACAGAAACGTTGCAAAACCTTCTCAATATAATCAGCCTGAGATAGAGACAATTTCCTATTTTTTCTATCTCTACAAATTTTCATACCAAGGATTTGTTTTGCTGCCCCCAAATCCTTCATAGCAAAAGATTTTGCTAACTGTTGTTTCAACCCCTTAATGTGATCCATGTTAGACCCAGCTACAAGCATATCATCAACATATAAACATAAAATAATGTAGCTGTCATCATCCAACCTCTTAAAATAAACACAATGGTCAAAATGACACCGACTATATCCATGCCCATTCATAAAAGTGTCAAATTTAATATACCATTGCCGAGGTGCTTGCTTCAAGCCATATAAACTTTTCTGCAATCTGCACACCAAATTCTCCTTACCCTTGACCTCAAATCCTTGTGGCTGAACCATATATATTTCTTCATCCAAATCACCATGAAGAAAGGCTGTTTTAACATCAAGCTGCTCTAAATGCAAATCTTCAGTAGCCACAATACTTAAAACAGTACGAATAGAAGTCATTTTAACAACTGGAGAAAATATCTCATCAAAATCAATACCATGTTTCTGTGCAAATCCTTTTACAACTAATCTGGCTTTAAATCTTTTCGTACCTCCATCCTCTTCTTTGATCCTGTAAACCCATTTATTCTGTAAAGCCCTTTTACCTGCAGGTAACTTACATAAATCCCATGTCTGATTTTTCAGCAAAGAGTCCATTTCATCTGTCATTGCAGACTCCCACTGAAGCTTTGTATCCACCTGCACAGCTTCATTATAACATTCAGGTTCACCAGCATCTGTTAACAGAATAGAATACAAAGATGGAGAAAATCTTTCTGGAGGTCTACTTAGCCTTGTTGACCGTCTAACACTCACTGGGGTGTGTGGTATTTGTTGTTGTTGTTGTTGCGGAGCATAAGGAACTACTGGAACATGAACTTGTGGAGTATCATCCAGTACTACATAGTCATTTTCTTTCTTCTCATGCTGCAGCAACAGATCTTTGTACAATACTTTGTCATTGAATATGACATCCCTGCTTCTTACAATTTTATGATTTTCAAAATCCCAAAGCCTATAACCAAATTCATCAATGCCATACCCAACAAATACACATTTCTTTGACTTAGCTTCCAGCTTGGTTCTATTTTCAGAATCTATAAGTGCAAAAGCTTCACAACCAAAGGTTTTGAGAAAAGAATAACTCACCTTCTTACCACTCCATGCTTCCTCTGGAATACCACAGTCCAAAGGAGTAGAGGGGCCTCTATTGATTAAATAAATAGCAGTGTTCACTGCCTCTGCCCACATATTTTTGGGCAGCCTAGCATGCAACCTCATACTCCTTGCACGCTCCATTATTGTCCTGTTCATGCGTTCAGCCACTCCATTTTCTTGTGGAGTCCTTGGTACAGTTTTCTGCCTACGAATACCATTAGAGGAACAATATTCTTCAAATTCTATGCTGCAATACTCACCACCATTATCAGATCTGAGACATTTTAACTTTTTACCAGTCTCAGTCTCAACCAAGCATTTCCATTTCTTAAAAGTTTGAAATACATCAGATTTCTGTCTAAGGAAATAAATCCATACTTTTCTTGTTGCATCATCTATAAATGTAACATAATACAGAGAGCCACCAAGGGAAGATACCTGAGCTGGTCCCCATACATCTGTATGCACAAGCTCTAATCTCTCATTTTTCTTTTCCTTCCCACTCTTCACAAAACTAACTCTCTTTTGTTTTCCATAAACACAACTTTCACAAAAATCCATATTGACACATTTTAGACCAGGTAAAACTTTCTTTGAATGAAGTAATTTCATACCTTTTTCACTCATGTGCCCGAGTCTATTGTGCCACAGTGCTGTGTCAAAATCTACAGCAACAGTTTGATGTTCTTCCTGCTCAACTGCAGCCACTGTTCCTGAGCATTCATTATCTTCTGAAACAATTAAAGTAGAAGGAACAGTATGACCTGTACAAAGATATAAGGTGCCTACTTTCACACCTTTTGCTACTACTAAGGAACCTTTTGAAACCTTCCAATTTTTATCATTAAAAGTAACTGTGCAACCCTCATCACCCAGTTGCCCTGCTGAAATTAAATTCCTACTCAGCCTTGGAACATGTCTTACCTCTTGTAGTAGCCAATGATTCCCATTCTGCAACTTAATCTTAATTTTTCCCTTTCCAACAATCTGACAGGGTTCATTATCTCCCAAATAAACTAGCCCAAAATCCCCTTGGACATAATCAACAAAATAACTTCTATGGGGTGTAGCATGAAATGAAGCCCCAGAATCTAAAACCCATGAATCATCAATACTTTCTAAGGACAAGAGCAAAGCATCCTCCTCAGATTTGTTACTTACCACATTTGCCTCCTTGTTTCCATCATTTTTGTCTCCTTGATCTTTCTTCCGAGACCAACAATCTTTCTTCTTATGACCTGGTTTTCCACAGTACCAGCAATCATTTGGCCCTTTAGATTCAGACCTCTTTCCCTTTGATTTTCCTCTTGATTTCCCACGATTTCCAGAGTTGTTTCCTCTATCTCTTGTTCTGCCTCTGCTTTCTGTGTTCAATACACTACCCGATGTGGATGCCCCTGAGCTTTTCCTACGAATTTCCTCACTCAATATAACACCAATAACATCATCATACTTTAGGGTATTAGAACCAGAAATAGAATTACTAACAGCCATTACCAAGCCATTCCAGCTTTCTGGCAAAGAACACAAAATCAAGAGAGCCCTAACCTCTTCATCAAAAGTAATTTTAACTGAGGTTAATTGACTTGTAACTGTATTAAACTCATTCAAATGATCAGTAACTGATCCACCTTCTACCATTTTCATATTAAATAAACGCTTCATAAGAAATACCTTGTTTGAAGCTGAAGGCTTTTCATACAACTTCGCTAGGGTTTCCATCAGATCTTTAGCTGTCTTTGCTTCAGTAATATTGAATGCCACCGATTGTGCCAGGCATAGATGAATACTCCCCAGTGCCTTCCTATCCAAAATATCCCAATCCTCCTGAGACATTGATTGCTCTTTCTTGGCTACTCCCTCTAATGGCCGCCATAGATCCTTCTGATAGAGATAATCCTCCATTTGCATCTTCCATAACTGGAAGTTCTGCCCATTAAACTTATCAACCTTCAGCCTACCCTCTTCTGCCATTTCTCCCACTTAACTGAGAGACTCTCCCACTAACTCGTGAGACCTGCTTCAGAGAATAGATGAAAGAATGAATGAAATAACCTCATTCTGATACCACTTGTTAGGATTAACAAGGCAGAAATAACAATTATGTGCAAATATAACTAATATCAGAAAATAATAAACCACATAGAATAGAACACAATGGCACATAGATTTAACATGGTTCACCCAATCCCTGGGCTACGTCCACCAACAGCAAGTCCAATATTATTATTATCCAGTGATTACAACCTGATTACAATCCGTAATCCCTTACAGCCCAACTCTACCGCAAGTACTAAAATCATACATCGTAAAAATCCCTAACCCTAAGCCATATTATACAATATTTTCCCGCTTTAGGGTTAGAATGAGTTATAAGTAGTCGGCCCAAATAATCGAAAAAAAAGTAGTCGGCCTCAAAAAATGTACAGTACTTTCCTGGATAGTACTTTCCTGATTAGTCACCACAAGCTAACAGTGGTAGCCTCTTCCTCTGCCCTCAGCTCCGCCATTGCGAACCATCTGCTTGGGGCTCCTCTGCACCACATGACATCCCACAGGATCTCCATGTGGAGCTTAGCCATGTAGCCACACGATGATACCATAACGCACCCCGTCAACCATCCAGTGCCCTGTTAGTGGCCACATGGATCAATTAGAGGTCAACACATGGCACCTTGCCATGTTGGCCACCCGGTCAACCCAGCCAATCAGTCACTGACATGTGGTAGGAGGAAATGTCATCTGTGATGTCAAGGCCACATCATCAAGTCCAGATTGTGCCACATTAGCAATCCATATGCCCAGTCATCTGCCATGTTAGCCAGAGAGCTGATTTTTTCCACATCACTTGAGCCACTGTCCTAAAATCGATGGTCATCTAGCTATCAAAATAGGGCTAATTGGCTTTTTTGTGATGTCCATATGACTATAAAAATTAATGCAATAAAATG
Source organism: Chamaecyparis obtusa (assembly GCA_027943335.1). NCBI lineage: Eukaryota > Viridiplantae > Streptophyta > Pinopsida > Cupressales > Cupressaceae > Chamaecyparis > Chamaecyparis obtusa. The sequence goes on from BSBK01000898.1 coordinate 3,543,916, forward strand.
TTGATGTTAGCAGGGGTTTGAATTTTCTTTCCCTCACCATTGGGGTTTTCTGATTTGTAGTCCAACTTCAAAGGGCCATATCTTGCTCAATTTTTCTCCTTTTTTTGAGCATTTTTTTAATTTGGGGTAGAATTTCCTGACGATTCTAGTGGTGGTATTATTTTTTCATCTTTGTAGCTAGATTAATTAGAAATTGTAGATTTTCATGACTATTCCTGCCCATTCCTAATTTCTACAACCTCTAGGGCTTCGTTTAGACACACATGGTAACATTTTGAGGTGATTTTTTTTGAAAGTACATGATTTTTCATCTAGTTTCCAGATTTGTAATTATATTTTAATGATTTAGGGTGGATATATCACTTTTATAAATAGGCTATTTTGGGGCCATATTTGCACTTGGTTAATCCTTGGATTTCAGTTTTTTGATTTGCATCAATCATTTGAAGGAGTTATCAGTAGTTATCAGTCATTATTTGGTTATATTATAGATAATTCAAAGGTCAAAATCCTCACTCCATATAACTACCATGAATGGAAAGGATCTTTATCTAATCACTTGTTAACTGTTGGATTACTTAGAATGGCTCTTGGGAAGGATCTAGAACCAACTATAGGTGTTGCAAAAAGGAGAAAATGGTTTGATCAAAGGGATAAAACACTTGGCTCTCTTAGATCATCCATATCTCATGATTTTCTATTTCATATTGCATCTTGCACACATCCTCATGATGCTTGAGTTATATTGGAAGGACTCATTGGTAAACCTGATAGAATGAGAAAATTAAGATTAGAGAATGAGCTCATAGGTCTAAATCCTAGTGATTTTGACAATATTCAATACTTTTTCTCTAAGTTCAATTCTATTACATTGAATCTTTCTACTTGTGGTATTACTAAAGGGGATGAACAATTGATCTTTTGTATTCTTTCCAAGCTAGGTCTTGAGTATTCAATCTTTGTTTCTACTTTCTATACTACTATGGATTCTCTTGGTAGTGCATACAAATTGCCTTTTCTTGATGAATTTATAGCTCAACTCACAAGGGAACAAGAAAAGTTGGCACACATGGGGCAATTGAAGCCTTCAACACATCATGCATTGATTGCAAGTGAATCCACTTCAAAGGATTCTAATGGAAAAGGTAAGAAACAACATAAGGATCTTAAGCCTCATGAAAAAGGTAATGAATCTCCTTCACACAATACTATTGAATCTAAGTCCTCTTCAAGAGAGGAATCATATAGAAGAAAGAGGGATAAATGTGCATATTCTAAAAAGCTAGGACATAATGAGCATAGGTGTTTTCACAAGATGATTGATGAGCTAACTCACATTATTCAAAAACACAATATTAAGTTTCCCTCATTAGTGTCTACTCCATCTTCTACACATTTGATAGCTTCTACATCTCCATCATCATCCAAAGATAAAGGTAAAGGACAAGCACTTTTGGCTTTCACACATCCTGATAAAGGTAAATGACTTCTTGACTCAGGTGCATCACATCATATGGCATCTTCTATGGATATGTTCTTTTCTATTGAGCCTTGTAATTCTCCTAATATTTTGATGGGTAACAACACATACATGAAATTTTGTGGGAAATGTTTTATTCTTATGGGAGATGGGACATTTAATGATATTCTTTGTGTACCATCCTTGACCACTAATCTCCTTTCTATTTACCAAATTACTCATGGGGCACACAATAAAATTGTTGAGTTCACTCCTGATTATGTCTACATTAGGGACATGGAGACTAGAGATGTCATAGCTATGGGAGTTGTTGATCATACATCACGCTTGTATTCTTTTTCACATTTTGTTGTTGATGATGATGATATTCATGATGTACACATCCCTTTGCCAAGGGATAATTATGCATGTGAGGAGAACTTTGGACACTTGAATAATTTTGTTGTTGAGACAAGTGTTGAGCTTCCTACTCCTCCACCTCTTGCTTCTTTAGACATGGGATTTACTAGTCAACATGATGATCATAGTGATTCAGATCTTGTAGAAAGTGATGACTACTTCGATGCATTTTAAGCATTTGTTGTTGTTTCTCATGATACAGATTTGGGAGACATACTTGAGGGGGTTTCTCTTCTATTTGATGATAGCATCATAGTTGGAGATAATTCTTCACCTTCTTTGGAGATTGGTGTTCTTGATTCTTCTTCTTCACTTAGTTTGTCACATGATGTGATAGATTCTTTGAGCTTGGAGAGACCTATTCAGTCTTCATATATGCATACATGGAGACCATCTTCTTCATCCTTCCATTTTTAGATGGATTGGCTTCTTCATCATTTGATGTATCTTTTTCTTTCTAAGGGGAGACTTTTTTCTTGTTTGCAAGTACTCTTTATCAACATGGGAGATTCTTCATTATGGGGGGGATATCATGTCTCCAACTATCCTTCTTATGGGGGGATAATTCTTTATATATACATGATGTATGTAGTTCTTGGGGGGTGTTGAGTACTCCAGCCATCCATGCATCTTGTGTTTTCTTCTCTCTTTTTGGGGGAGGGTTTTTCCCATGGGGTTTTCCATCTTTCTCCACTTTATGAGAGTTTTGCATTTCATTGTATATTGTAAATGGTTACCTAACATGGCCTAGTAGCCGGGACCCATCTTGTATTGCGAGTTTAAGTGCATTCCCCTAAGTTGCACTTAAGGGGGGGTGTTGGTGTAATTAAATATTCCTAATCACACTTTACTTAATCTTATTTAGGATAATGCATTACACAATAGTTTTTCATTGAGACACCTAGGAGTTTTCACCTCAATTAAGCACATGGTGTAGGAGAAATTCCACTTTAGGTGTGAGATCCACCTTTAGTGCACATATCACATTATCATCCTCATCCCGTTGCACATACTTTATTTCATAATAGAGGATGATCCACATTTGGTGGACATGTGATTACACATAGCATAGGTGATAGATTATCAACTCATCATTCTCTCTTATCACCTTTCCTACATAAGGAGGCCTATTATGTACATTTTAATCAATTCATTGGATCAATCAATCATCAATAATTTAATCATATAAGTCTATTCTTGTTCATATCATCTCTCTTGTATTTTTAATATTCTTTAACCTCTAGATCCTTGGTTCAATATTTTCTATTTGCAAATTCTTATAGTTCCAAACAAAAAATGATAAACTCCAAAATTGTTCTCCTAACTAAAAATATGTACTCCCCCTAAGCTAATAGAATCATTTTTCTCACATTATCTCTCCTCCTTTGACATGAATGGAGAAGGAAGGGATCAACTCTAAAATTGAACTACCGAAATTCTATAACATCTGCCTATATATAGAGATATGCGAAACATACATCATTTTGAAAATATATAAGAAATTTCTCCTTAGGGATGCAAAGTCAACATCCCAACTCTTTTTCAAACTCTCAAAAATATGAATCTATTCACATACTGCATAAGCCAACTTTTTTGCTTCACCTACATTAGGTGCATCTAGAAATCTACATGATGTTGTGGCTTCCTTGACTGCTCTTGTCAGAATATCAATCTTAGGAACTAACTAATTCATCAACTCACTGATCCTTCCTTTCATTCTTTCCTTCTCAGTGATAAGGGTTTTTATCTTATCATTCAATTGTGTCATGCATTTATCTTATCATTTAATTGTGTCACCTTTGTTGAATGTGCTAAAGCTAAATCCCTCAAAGGATCATATGCATGTGATAGCTCTAGCAATTTGGCTTCACTTTACTTCACTATGTTGTCAATGTCTACAACATATTCTATATAATCAATACAAGATTTTTTAAATTCTACTTCCTTCTCCCAAGGAATCTTTCAAGCTCTGAATGGAAACTACCAAAAATGCCTTATCCTTTGCAATCATCAAGTTGAATTTATTGAATCTTTTCTTATTAAATTCATTCTTCACCTTTACCATAGCTGAATTCTCAAAGAACTAAAAGTGTGACTCAACTACATCTAAAAGGCCTTTTGATTGATCACATGTAGAAACATTTTGATCTACTACATATCCTAGCATAATCTTGCTCAATACTTTAGCTGCCATAGTCAATAGTTTGTTCCCTTTTTCATTTGATTTCAACATTTTGTCTCTTCATTTGACATGAGCCACAGAAGAAAGTTCCATTAACTGATCTTCTTCAAGTTAATCCAACTCAAATGGTCCTTTCAGTTGCATATGAGTGGATTAATTTCTAAAATAAATAAGGTACAATATTCTCAGTTTCTCTTGCATCATTAGTTTTCTCAACTTTCACTTCATCAGATTTCTCAATGTTTTCTTCCTTGGTCTTCTTAGGAATTTCTTCACTCATAAGATAAAGTTCTATTGTATTTTCATCATCCTTTTATTCCTCATTATTACCTTCATCTATCTTAGCTTGTATTTATTTAGTTCTTTCTTCATTTTTCTTCTGATAATCTAAATGTATTGTTTCAATATCTATTTGTCCTTGATTAAATATTTCAGCAGTATTCTCTTCTCTTTCTTCCATAGCCTTCTTACATTCCTCTTATGTTATTGTAGCCTTATAGTTCACCATACCTAGAATAAATCCATCTTCATCATCTTGACCTATGGAAAGTGATATAGGAACTCTACTAATAAAGAGACCCGATTTTGTGATTGAGGAGTAAAAACTGATTGGAATAGTTTCTTCTTGACTTTTGTTCTTCTTCTCCTTTGGTAAGAAATCTTCAAACCAGATCTCAAAGAGTATCTTGGAAATTACTTATTTTGTTTCTTCAATGATTTCATCAATCTTTCCACTCATAATCTTGTTTATCCTTGACTTTGTTAACAACTATCTTTTTCCTTTTTCAAAATTTTTATTATGATCTTTAGTAGTGATAACATGACATAATTTGTATAATGCTCCTTCTTTGAATTTCCTTTCCTCTTCTAGTGCAACTAGTATTCTTTCATCAAGTTTTGAAAATAGATAATTAGAGATTTCACCTTTGATCTCCATTAGTATCCTATTGAATGTATTCAAGTATTTTACAACTTCTTCCTCTAATTTCCTTTGTTCAACTTCATTTTATTTATGATAATACTTCTTTACTTGAGTCAAAATGCCTTGATCTAATTTTATTAAAATTTTAGAATGTGGTGGTTTACCAATAGAAACATTCTTAGGTATTTTTCCAATTACAACATTTTCTACTTTTGTTCCTGTTGTTCTCATCTTCTTCTTTGAATTATTAGATTGAGTAGACTCATCTTTGTCTTCCTTCTTTGTGTTACAAGTAGTGGTTGTTGTTTCACCAAAAGATTGACCTTTTAATGCCCAATACAACCAATAGACTTATAGAAGACACATGAGGTGGTTAATCCATGTCATAAATTCTGAGGGGATCACTGACCATTTTCTAAACAATCTCCCCCTCAATGCTACTCAAGGGGATTTGAACCTATGACCAAGATCTGATACCACTTATTACAAGTAGTAGTTTTCATTGCACCAAAATATTGACCTGTTCATGCCCGATACAACTACTAGACTTATAGAAGACACATGAGGAAGTTAAGCCATGTTGCAAATCTCGAGGGGAGAAATGACCATTTTCCAACACTTTGTTCTTTTCCTACTCAGTTTGGCCCCCTTTTGAGTGTATTCTAAAACTTTATTTGGTCTAGCTATTTTTAGTTGAGTGACTTTAGGTGTGGTCAATTTAGTTGTCACCTTATTATTTGATGTCTCTTCTTCTGATGCCTTCATTTAAATTCTAGTATATCTTCTTTGGAATGGAATGTAGGGAGGGGGTCCATCACTCACATCTTCATCATCAACTAGTTTGTCTTATTTTTATTTATTCTCTTCTTTGTACTTTTTCCTTGCTTCTACCATCTATTCTTTGGTAAAACCTAATATTTTTCCTACTAATTCAACTTCTCTTCTGACTCTTCTCTTCATTGTTGGTTTATTTATTGCAAGGTGTACTTCAAGAATCTTTTCACTTTATGTGCAAAACCTATTCTCATTGGGATTAATAGGTTTCTCCAAGAGGTCATTCACATGTTGCACCATAATAACAAGATCAACTTCATATCCCATTTTCATATCCAAGAAATTCTTGGTTCTACCGCTTCCATCTCAGAGTCATCAATCTCGAGCATAAAACAAATTGAATCTTCATATTTCTCAACCAAAGATCTCAGTATCCTCTGTCTCTTCTGCATTTTCTCTTGAATGTTTTGAAGTATCCCCAAATCTCTTTTCTTCTTTTTGTCTTATCAAGTCTAAGATAGTAGTCAATTATCTTCTTTGCAACTGGTATGTCCTTTCCATGTTATGTTACCAAACCCTGGAAAGTGGTTCATAAAGTAAAAAAAGATGTATATGATCAGTGAACCATACTTAAATATTTTATTCTTATCTCCCTTCATCTTCTCAATATTTTTCATAAGATTTTCTCTCAAGGATTCACACATATCAAACTTAATTCCTTCTTTACCATTCGGTAGGTTGTGTAAATGATTGTGCTTGAACTAGAATTCTCTTTTCTAGAATGATATATCTTATACCCAAATACAGTAGATGCAAATATTACATTTGGTCTCCTAATATCATCAATTTTTGTTTCTCTCTTATTTATTTTTGATTTACTAATTAGGTCTATCACTAGGTTCTGTCGAGTAGACTTTAGTGATGGGGTTTCTCCTTCTGCACATAGTCCAATTATTTCTCTCAAGATTTCCTTTGTAATCTTATATGGTTTGTACATTCAAATAAACTGGTCATGAATTCTGCTCAAAATAATTTTTGTCGAAGATGATAAACTCCATAACTTGCAAAATATTCATAGTCTCCAATGTTTTAAATTTAACTTCACTTTCCCTTGATCACACAAATATTCATATGCCTTATGAATTGCATCCTCTCCTACTGCTTCATAGTGACAATATATGTATGCCCTAATATCCTTGACATGAAGAACACCATATGGAACCTTTAAAAATGCGCCCTTGGGATCATCCTCCATTGATTTGTAGGGGTATCTCTTAAAGATAGGACGGGGTCTATCCTTGACATCAACCATAATCAAAGTATCCATGAATTCAACAATAATTCAACAAGTTTCATAATGATAAATACCTTTACATAGATTGTAGGATTTTACAACTTCAATTTTGAAATCAACCTAGGACTTTAGCTTAATCTCTTTCAATCTCACTAAAAATTCAATCAAAAGTTAGCAAGGTGCAAAATAAATTCTCAAAAACCCTTTTTTATTTCTTCGCATGCTCTAAAGATCAGTTCACAATAAATGTTGTTGAACCCTAGCCCATAAAGATGCTATAGCCAGTGAAGTATTTCCTATCTACGATCCTCAAGATCATGAAGTGATTTACCAAATAAGATATCAACGGGATCCAAATTCAATTTCTCAAATTTCTAATACGATCACTTCCTTTGATATTTACAAAATAGGGGTTAGGTAAGATTTTCATTAAGAACTCCCCTTTAGGTCAAAGACCTAATTAGTTAGCAGAATAATTTTCCACACCAAAAACTAGTGTAATATGTCTAGTAGAATTAGTCTTCTCTTTCCTCATCCAAGTCTTTTTAATTTCCTTCCTAACTTCTTCTACATCAAAAAATTTCTTCCCCTTATCATCGTTAGCATTATTTCTTCCTACTGAACCTCCATTTCTATTGTATCTATAATTCTTAGCAATCTTGTAATTAAAACATATCACATTGGGATTTCCATACCTTTGATTTGTTTGATTTAGTTTGTATTGTTTCACTAGGTGTCCAAAGTTATTGCATTTTTACATGTCAAATTTCCTTACCTAATCTTTGTTTTGCACTCACTTGATTTGTGACCATAGTTGTTGTAGGTGTAACAATAACCAGAGAAGGATAGAGTATTGGATTTTCTTCTACATTATTTTTCTCTATGAAAAATCTTGTTACATGTATAACATCTGCCATTGAAGTTTGTTTGTTTCATATGTTTCTCCTTTGGTTTTTCTATCTAATTTTATGATGAATTTTTTTGTCCTCCTGATCTAGATATTTCTCCTTTCTCAAAGTCTAAACCATGCTTGTCTCCAAATTGTCTTTGTCCCTCAATATACTCATCAAACTTCTTCAAACTAGATTTGAACTTTTCCTCAAATTTGTTGGCTGCTGCAAGTCCTCTCCTTAGAATTTTGTTGACCTTTCCAAGCTCTTGTTTATTGTATCTGGACTCCTCAAGATCAAGCTATAATTGTTCAATCTTACAATTTAATTTTTGACATTCCTTAGATTTTTCTTTCAAGGATTTCTCAAAATATTTCCTTGTTTCAACTTCCTTGGTCATTGTCATCACCACAGATTCCATTTCATGCTTCAAATTATCTCTCTTTAACAAGAAGATCATGTTCTATTTTATCTTTCATATCTTGTGAATTGTGAGTACCATTTGTCAATTGTAACTGATTAATAAGTTCTTTCCTATTTTCTCTAGATTTGTTCAATTGTTCCTTCATGATCTCTACAAAGCTTTCAGCTTCATTGAGTTTTTCCTTCAATTCAAATTTCTCACTTTCGCTTTGTCAACGTCTTCAAGTGAAACCAGGAGCCACTTGTGAACACTGCTAGAAACTGCTAATTCATCCATCAGGATTTGTTAGACTTCTTTTGAGGCAATAGGATTTGATACCAATTGTTGGAATTAAGGAATACTAAGAGGGCGGAATCAATGTTCGGTTATTTTTAACCTTAATTAATTGATTTCATAACCATAATCCAATTGCAATTGAAAGTAAACAAGAAAAAAATAGAGAACACATCCACAAACTCATGACACCATGATTTTTGTGTGAAAACCTGATTAAGGGAAAAACCATGGCGGGGATGAAACCCACAAGTATCTTTGAAAAAATATAGATAACCATGTTAGGGGAAATAGTATGATAGGGAATGCTTATATAATTAAGCACATGTCTGGAGATCAGTGCTTAATACAAAAGATAGGGCTACAACACTTACAAAGCTCACTAATTACAAAAGTGTTTGGACTACAATGTGAAATGCTGAACTGAAATTAGCATCACATATCCATGTGCAATTCCATGTAGGTACATCATATAAATATTAAATTAGCCTCTGAAATTAGATACACAATATCTCTGATCTTTGCACAATTATCTCTAACCATTGCATTAATATCATCATCATAATTAATACACAAACTTGTCTTATATACCTATTACCAAAATATAATAGGTCCATTGTTGGCTCCAAAAACAAAATAGGTAATGTGTATATCCTTGAGAAAAATGCTGATTAAATCATGATGCTAACCTATACTGAGCTATAGATAATGTATAGCATGTCAAATTAACTTAAATATATGATCAAACTAATCAGATCATTGATCCAACAATATCAATGATCGATCCATATGCTATCTAACCTTCTCTCATATTCCTCTACCAACCCGATACTCAAATCATCAAAACATATCCAAAACATCACATCAGCTTCTATGATCATATTATATCATAAAATATACTCTATAAAATCCTTTTTTATGTTAGCTACTCATAATTCAACTGAGCATATCCATGCCCATCATATTTATGAACCTGTATGTTGCTTCCTACTCATCCATACTTAGCCAAATATTCAACCTATCCTTCGGTATACACAAAATATACTGCAAGACCATGTGAAATGGACATAGTTTCCATCAATTACAACATACAATCAATATCTATCAGTGTCTGTTTCCCAACATTAGTATGTTGTAGAAGGCAAGAGCTTGTGGAAGTGATTGATAATTGATGGTATTCTCTATTGTGGATGTCCACCTATGTAATGTCTTCAACATATTTAAATGACTTAGTCAATTAATTACGTGGTACCAAATTTAAATAATATCTTACGAACCCCTTTAATTAATTTAATTATAAAATAAAAGTAATAAAGTATGTCGACCTATTTGTAACCTTTTAGGAAACTACTTGCAACTCTTTATAAGGTCATGGTTGACATTATAGGAGATCATCATATTTTTTTTATTTTGTATTTGCAATTCCAATTGGAATTTAGTGTTGTTCACCATTTCAGATGTGCAAGATCTTCCCTATTCTAGCATTCACAATTTCGGTGGGAGTCACTCCTCACCCTATTCTTCCTGTTGGTCCAAATTTGTTAAGTCTTCAGTTGAAGACACATTTGACATAACATGAGATATATCTTAATAATTTTAAAACAAAAGTCTTCTTGGCGATTCATTCCAATTGATAGTGTGAATATATCTATTGAGTCTTATTTATTTATGCGAATATGATTTATTTGGAAGAATTGTTAGTTGAAGTAATCGTACACTGTTAGTACATTATAATAAGTGTCACACAATATCAGTATGTCACAATAATCATTCATCATACACTGTCAATACATTACAAAAAGTATCATACACCATTGACACATTACAATAATCAATTTTCATAAATTGTCAATACAGAAGTGTCATTCATCATCGGTACATTATAATAATTGGTTTCCATACACTATCGGTACATTATAGAGGTGCATTACACTGTCAATACATTATAGAGGTGTAGTACACAATCGGTACATTATAGTTCTCATTTGTTATATACTATCAATACATTATAGTGCTTAGTCATCATACAACATTGGTACATTACAGTTATCAATGGTTGTACATTGTCGATAAATTAAGAGGTGTCATACATTGTTAGTAAATTAAGGTAATGATCATACAATGATGGTACATTATGGAGGTATTGTACACATCAATATATTACTGTGGTATTAGAGCTGGTGATCTTGCCAACTTTTTGGGTAACATTAGATGTGAACAAGATCTCAATCGGTAGACTGGATGGGGGAATCAAACATTGAAATGATGAAATTGGTTCCAAAGCTAACAAGAAGGGAAAAACAACTCAGTGAGACTTTGGAAAAAGGACAATTTTTTTTGGCAAAACACTTTGAGTTTTGGTGGAAGGAAGGACAAATGGAAGTCACAATGGGCATGGTGATAATTATGTCAATGAGAGGCCCCATACACAACATTCCCACACATGCCCAATGATTTTGAAATTTATCTAAAGGACTGGAAATGCAGAGAACATGTGCCTACCTTCTTGGAGATGTAATATTAGTTTGATGCTAGATTTGGAAAAGAACTACCCTTTAAGGATTATGTGGATTTGCAGATGATATATTCTAAGAACCATGGCTATCATAACAATGACCTCAAGAAAAATATTGGAAAGTTGAACCTATCTAGCGTTGATGGGTTTTAAAAGACATCAGTAAGAGCATGGGTACAAAAAGTGGATAGCTAATTCAATCTCAATTTGAATCTTGCAGACAAAGCAATCGAATTTGAAGCTCTGCACTTGGAGGAGGTTTCTCACAAATGGTGGCACTATGGGATGGTCACCCCCAGTCATGAAAAAGTCACTTCATATGCTTATTTCATTGAGAGACTCATTGATCAATTTGATGGGAAGGATCTAGAACTCAAATTCAAGGAGTTGGAACAACTAAGACATATGAGACCAGTGGATAATCATATCTCAAAATTTTAGAGAATGTCAATTTATGTTAGTGATATTTTTGAGAGAAGATTTGTAGTACTGTTCATGGACAAATCGATGGAACCTCAAGGGTTGGGTCAAAGGTTTCAACCTCAAAAAAATAATGATGATGATCAATAAGGAACATGACATGGAAACCTCATTTTCTTCTTCTAGGAGTTATACACATGCCAAACCACCACTCTCATAGAAGGAAAATTATAACAACTCATTTCTAAAGAAGCCATCATTGGATGAGGCCACAAAATAAGAGCTTAGGAGAAGAAAGATTTGTTTTACATGAAATGAACCATGGGATCCAATTCATCAATGTTTAGGAAAAGGGAAGATCCACTACATTGAGGTGGTGTTCTACAATGAGGAGAATGAAGATTCCAAGCCACAGAAAGAAGAAGAGCTCAAAGAAGAAAAAAATTGTGCAGAGAGAATTGCAACACTTGTACAGAGAGGAGGCACCATTTCTTCATTAGATGACACTTTAAGGTGTAGTGTGTTTTGAGTTCATGGTACACTCTAGGGACAATGAGTTGTCATTCTTGAGAGTGGGGACACACTCAATTTCATCAACTTGTCACTTGTCACTAGGAGGGGTTTTCATATGGAGGTGTATCATCTTAAAATGGAAGCACTTCCATGATAAGAATGTTTAGTCCTCTGAGTAAGTGGTCTAGGGTCATGTCAAGAACCTTGATTAGGTCGTTGCATGGATCTAGATTTTTCCCTCTATTCTACTTCTCTCTCCACCCATTTCTAGCTTTTCCTAGCACCTGGTCCTGAGAACTTAAGATCTGAGACCTCAGGGTCAAGGTCAACCTTGAACCTGACCTAGGGAAGAGTCAAACTTGAATATGACCTAGGATAGAGTTGACCTTAATCCTGACCCTAGGTCCAATTTTCAAGTTCCAGAGGTTTTGGGATATTGCGCTTCAGAAAGTTTTATTTTCCCGCTTCTGAGTTGGCTATTTTAGATTTCAGAATGGTAAACTCTGAAATTGCATTTAATCTAGTTCCATTTCTAGGGGTTAAGGTTAATTGGGATTTAATTCTCCAATATTGGCCTCTCTAGAAGTTTGTGCCCTAGATCACTATAAAAGGAAGCCTTCTTTCTCTCATTTTCACCAAGCAATTTCATGATCAAGACATCTAGCTCTCAAGAAAAATCAAGCAATCATCAAAGAAAGTAAGAAGAAGAAAGATAGCATTCAAGATCCAATTCATCAAGGAGATCCATTAGTAGCCATTGAAGGATTTAAGCTCTATGGAGCCCTCTTGTTGAAGATTTCTCCATCCACATTTATCCAAGCCTCTTCCTAATACAAGATCCATTGAAGATAGGTGTTGAAGATCTAATGCCATTGATTTGAGACATCCTACATACAATTCTACATTCATTTGGAGCATCCCTACTTGTGGATTCAAGGATTTGAATCCTCCACAAGAATTTCAACATAAGCAAGGTGAATAGTTCCATTTACTTTATTTATATATTGTAATTTCAATTACATTTCAAGGTTGATTCCAAACTGGGGTTTGACCAAGGCAAACCCCCCATCCAAACAACAAAAACCATTTTTCTTGCAGGTGCAGGTACATGACAACAAATTGTAGTTCAGATTTGGATACCCTTTTCGATGAACTTTTGAGATCCGCGAACATAATTTTTGTCAGAGCTATTTTAGGTCAGGGATGACCTTCAATGGGGGGTAAGATTATGCCCTGATATCTAGGTCAAAGTCGACCTGACTCTGAAAGACAAAATTTTTTATGGGTTTTCTCTGTCTCAGTATTTCCAGTCCGGGGCAAGTTGTAGAATTCTCTGAAACTGTGCACAGACATCAGAAATCATCATTTTCTAGATTTAACCTATTTTGAGGTTAGTATTTATCTTCTATTCATTTAAGATTTCAAGAACATAGTTTCTATAGTAGAGTATAAGATTTTCTCCTTTCTTTATATTCTCCATAGTTTGATTCATTTGTGTATTGATCACTTCTTTGTGATTAATCAATTTGGATCTCTCCTTTTGGGAATTTGGATTAGGGATAGATCTTATATTTTCCCCCATTCCTCACATAGATACCATAACAATATACTTTGTAAAGGGTAAGGATAGACCCCCCCTACATCTTTACCACGTTACATTTTGGTGAACCTGACACGCTTACCCACTTTTCTTTTGTGGAATTAGACACCTTATTGTGTTTGTGGTGTTAAATTTCCCTTTATATATTTTTGGTGTTATATTTTCCTTTGATGTTAAATCTTGCATGCTCATAAAATTAGATTTCTTGCTTTTATATTTCAAAAATACAATTTTTTTTTTTTTGCAAAATCTTTTTAAAATACAAAAATATTCATTTGTTCATGCTTTATGTTTTCCTAGTTTAGTTCATTTAAGTTGCATTGGTATATGAGCTTTACTACCACTATTCCTACCTATAACATTCTAGTTAGAAGAAGTCGTAGACTCATGGGTGCCTTTGATCCTTAAGCTTCATCTCCTTTCCTTAGGATCCTGGATGACAATTTGATTATTCATGATTCCATTCCTATTATGGAGAAAAAATATTCTCACTCATCTCATGATGAGGATGATGCTTTAAGAGTTCCTCTTGAACAATTCCAAAAACTTTCAATTAAACTTGATAAAATGGGTAATTGGCTTATTCAAGAAAACCATAATCAAGATTTTATTCAAGCTATCGAGGCTCTTAAGAAAGTTCTTCATGATAGTGATCAAGGTGTTAATGTCTTACATGGTATTACTCATCTTGTGCATTCAAATTTTAGGCCTTTAGCTCAAGAAGCTCAAGATTTAGGGTTGATTCCTCCAGTTACTAGTATCAAACCTTCTTTTGTTCCTTTATCTAGTATTCCTACCTATAATCCTTCTTTGGTGACTATGACAGTTCCCTCTATTCCTATGAGTGTTCCTCCTATGTCCCTTCCTACATCACAACCTTCTTACCATAATGTTCCTTTTACTTATTCCAATCCTCTTCCAACTATAGTTCCAAGTTTTCCTCCAGTGGTGTCTTCCATTCCTGCAGCTTCATACACTTTACCTAGTGTTTCTAATGTTTCTATTCCTCCTATTTCCTCTAATGATTCAACAATCATCAGTTTGGCTCAAATTGTGTCATCTATACAACAACAACTTGCATCCTTAACTCAAAACAAGTTTAGCATTCCTACATGTGACATGGGAAGTCCTTTGTCCCTAGACATCATTTTTACTCCCATTCCTCAACAAGTCGACATGCCTCATCTTGAGAATTATAATGGTAAGGGAGACCCTGTTCATCATGTTAAAATATTTCAAATCCTTTGTAGTGATTATGCTTATGACCATAGGATTTTAGCCAAGTTGTTTGCTAGAAATTTTCATGACAAGGCTTTATAATGATATTGTTCCTTGCCTCCTTATTCTATTGACTCATTTCCAAAACTTGCTAATGCTTTTATTCAACAATTTCAAAATAACATTGGTTCGCAAGTGTCTTTTACTGATTTGATGCATTGTAAACAAAGTGCTACGGAAAAATTGATTGAATTTATTGGTAGATTTAAGCATTTACATGCTCATATTTCCTATCTTGTTCCTGATATTGATATTCAACATATGTTTATTTCAAATTTGCAAAAGGATATTAGAGATAAGATTTTGCTTACTGAATTTACCTCTTTTCAACAACTTTGTGTAATGCTTCATCATTATCAATTACAAGTGAGTCAATTTGAGAGCAACACTCCAATGGCTCCTGTTCCAGTTGATAAGAGTGATTCTGATACTAATCCAAACAAATTTCAAAAATTCAGCAACTATGTCAAGATAAACAAACAAGCGAATGTAGTTGCTGATCAAGTTTCTATTGCATCTCACAATGCCACTTCTACATCCACTACTTTTCGATTAAACCATACATTTACTCCTCTCTCTAAATATTTACATTCTATTATGAATAGGTTGTTAATTATTAATATGATTACCTTGCCTCCTATTTGGCCTCTTTTGCCTGCTACAATTGCATCTAAATCCTTTGATCCTAAATCTTTTTGCCAATATCATCATCAGAATGGTCATGATACTGAGAAATGTTATTCTTTAAAACATAGGGTTCAAGACTTAATTAACTCTAATGCCTTATCTGTTGATAATCTTGATGGTAGCAGGAACAAATCTATCTCTCCTCCTAATCAAAATCTTCAAATCTATATGAATCCTTTACATACACATGATACTAATACCATTTCTCAGCCATCTTCTATGGATATTGTGTATGATTCAAAGATGGATGATCTTAATCACATTGTTAATCAAGTGGAGCATGTTGTTCAATCTATATATCCACCTCAGCCTCAACCTTAGGTTCAATCTCAAGTTCAATCTCTACCTATACCAAAACTTAAGCCTAAATTGAAAACTCAACCTAAACCTTGATAAAAACCTAAGAATAAAAGACCTCGGGAACTTTTGATTACCTATGATGATTCTAAGACTATTAAATCTCCTGATGGTCCCCTTTACATTTATGCTAGGATTTCTCAGATGCCTACTCGTGGTTGTCTTGTTGATCCTACATCCTTAGTCAATGTTATTACTGAAGAAAATATTTTTTTGAAAAACTTGCAATGTGATTCTTATGATACATCGGATGTGTGGATTCAAACTTTTAATGGTTTTCTTTATCCATCATTTGGTTCTATTAACTTACCAATTGAGCTTTGTGGTAAAATTGTCAACACTACCTTTGTTGTTGTTCCTACTTCTGATCAATTTCAAGTTAAGCTTGGTTTTCCATGGTTAAATGCCATGCATGTTGTGGCTTCACCTATCCATAAGTGTCTTAAATTCATTCATGATGAAGAAGTGAAGATGATAAATCATAGTTTATATCAACCTTCTAGGCCCAACGATTGTGCTACCCTTGACTTCTTTTGGCCTTCATTGCCTACTTCATGTCCTTCTTGACCCGATAATCTTTTCCGCTCATATCAAGCCTATAAACATCGTAATATTCTTGAATTAAGCATACCTCCTATGGATCTTAATCATGGTCTTTTTCCTACACCTTCCATACCTCCTTTATCCATGGCTTCTACATCTATTAATCAAGCTCCTACTATTGCTTGTCAGTCTGCTGATAATCCTATTAATCCTCCTATAGAACCTGTGAAGGATCCGGTAATTGCTCCTAGTTCTCAACATATTTCTAGTAAAGAAAAATTTAATCAATCTACTAATGAACATCATAAGAAGCGTCATGCTCAAGCTAAAGCTCATAATTTTTTTCTTCAAAAAACTTTACCTTCTTTTGATAAGCCTATGCATGATGTGTTAGAAGAAGTTGTTGCTAATAATGATGTTAAAATGCAAGATTATGATGATTCTATTTGTATCTTAGAACCTATTTTGATTAATCTAGATGAATAAGATACTCTTGATGATGTTAATTATGAATATGAGACTTTTGACATTGACATTGATTTACCTAATATGCTTTCATCATAATTAACACTAACACCTAGTATCAAACATTATGATTCTCAAGAGGATCCTTGTTTGGAACTGGCTATCATTCCTACTATGTTGGATATAGTCCCTCTTGCGAGTTACCCACCTTCCCTAAATGATATAGAATGAGATGGGGAGAGTAGGTGGAAAGCTTGATCAGCTTGTCCTTCATGGTAGCTTTGTTGTGTGTTTTCTTGTAGTACTGTGCTTCTCCCATGATGTGTTTGCTAAATGTTGTTAGATTCTTTTATAGGACCCTTGTTACTTTTTTGGTACAAGGTGATAAAGGAATTGAACCTATTGTAAAATTCCTCTATATGTATCTCTATTCTTCCATATGTTGTTTAATGTTATGTTGTACCTATGCTATTGTTCGTAAATGTTTCCTTGTGTAATCTGCTTGGATTCGTGACTTGGTAGCACTGATTCTTTTTGGTTTCCAAGTCATGGTCCAAAAAGATTCTTCTTCATATCTCTTATGTGATCTTTCCTCCATTGTGATTGTAGTTCTAATTTCTTTGGGGAATGATGTTAATTCATTTGAAATAATATCATATATATATTATCTTATGATCATACTGACCCCATGATAGGTAGATCCCTGCTGTGTTCTCTGTATGTTTATGTGGTATTTCCCTTGATTTGTCTTTGTCTGGGGGAATCTCATAGTGGAAACATAATCAGTGGAGTTTTTTATGTTTCCATTAAAGCCATTGCTCCTGTTAAAGTGTTAGCAATGACTTTAACATGGGGGCATATGCTCTGCTCACCTATTGCATACACACACACTTTTTGATATACATATATTATTTTTCAAGATAATTTTCTCCCTTTATGGATTAGTGACTAATCTTTAAAGCATGGATTTTTATTTAGGATCTCTTGATCCCTCCAGTTTCAAATTTTGATCCCTTAAGGTTGAAGGTGTCCTTAAGATTGGATCTCTTTTTTTTTGGTTTTACTCTTGTGGAATAGAATATTCCTGAGGGTGAATCCTTGATGGGTTGACTAGTGAGTAGCCACATTCACTAGGTGGTTCAACTCCATCTTTCCAGTTGCGTTGTTTCCTTGTGTGGTTCAAAATGGGACATAAGTTCTCATTGGGTGAGATGGTCACACCCTCTTCTCTCTCTTTTCTAGAGATGTCTCTCTTATTGTAATCTTGGAGTTGATGAAGACTTGAGTCCCTGGGGGCTTGAGGATTTCTTTGTCCCTTTGATTTCAATAAGATTATCTTTTCAATATGATCTCCTTTACCAAGAGTTTGAATCAAGTCCATACTCTTGCTAAAGTGGGGGTTTAATGTATCATCTTAAAATTGAACCACTTCCATGATAAGAATGTTTAGCCCTCCAAGTAAGTGGTCTAGGGTCATGTCAATGCCTTGATTAGGTCATTGCATGGATTTGGCTTTTTCTCTCTTATTCTGCTTCTCTCTCCACCCATTTCTAGCTTTTCTTGGCACCTGGTCCTAAGAACTTAAGATTTGAGACCTCAAGGTCAAGGTTGATTTTGACTCTAACCTAGGATAGAGTCAACCTTGACTTTGACCTAGGGTAGAGTCAACATCGACCCTGACCCTGGGTCCAATTTTCAAGTTCCAGAGGTTTTGGGTTATTGGGCTTCAAAAAGTTTTATTTTCCCACTTTTGGGTCAGCTGTTTCAGATTTCAGAATGGTAAACTCTTAAATTGCATTTAATGTAGTTCCATTTCTAGGGGTTAAGGTTAATTGGGATTTAATTCTCCAATGTCAACCTCTCTAGAAGTTTGTGCCCTAGATCACTATAAAAGGAAGCCTTCTTCCTCTCATTTTCACCAAGCAATTTCATGATCAAGACATCTAGTTCTCAAGAAAAATCAAGCAATCATCAAAGCAAGCAAGAAGAAGAAAGAAAGAATTCAAGATCCAATTCATCAAGGAGATCCATTAGTACCCATTGAAGGATTCAAGCTCTATGGATCCCTCTTGTTGAAGATTTCTCCATCCACATTCATCCAAGCCTCTTCCTAATCCAAGATCCATTCAAGATTGGTATTGAAGATCTAATTCCATTGATTTGAGACATCCTACATACAATTCTACATTCATTTGGAGCATCCCTACTTGAGGATTCAAGGATTCAAATCCTCCACAAGGATTTCAACATAAGCAAGGTGAATAGTTCCATTTACTTTATTTATATATTGCAATTTCAATTACATTTCAATGTTGATTCCAAACTGGGGTTTGACCAAGGCAAAACCCCCATCCAAACAAAAAAAACCATTTTTCCTACAGGTGTAGGTACATGACAGTGAATTGTAGTTCAGATCTGGATACCCATTTTGGTGAACTTCTAAGATCCGCGAATAGAATTTCCACTGGAGCTATTTCAGGTCAGGGATGATCTTCAGTGAGGGGTAAGATTGTGTGCCAGGGTAAGATTGTGCCCCACTATTTGGGTCAAAGTCGACCTGACTCTGAAAGACAAAATTTTTTCTGGGTTTTCTCTATCTCAGTAGTTCCAGTCCGAAGCAAGTTTTAGAAGTCCCCAAAACTGTGCACAGACATTAGAAATCAGCATTTTCCAAGTTTTCCCTATTTTGAGGTTAGTATTTATCTTCTATTCATTTAAGATTTCAAGCACATATTTTCTATAGTAGAGTATAAGATTTTATCCTTTCTTCATATTCTCCATAGTTTGATTCATTTGTGTATTGATCACTTCTTTGTGATTAATCAATTTGGATCTCTCCTTTTCAGAATTTGGATTAGGGATAGATCTTATGTTTTCCCCCATTCCTCACATAGATACCACAACAATATACTTTGTAAAGGGTAAGGATAGACCCCCTCTACATCTTTACCATGTTACAGGAGGAGCATGAGATGTTCAAAGTAAAGGTGGTAGGAGGAAATATGTTGTCATGTACTCATTTGGTTCTGCAACTTAGCATCATGATGGGGGACTTTATAGTGACATATGATATCTTTTTGGTATATTTGGATGGCATAGATGTCATCTTGGGAATCAATAGATGGGACCCTTGACCAATACACACAAAGTTTCAAGAGGATGTAGTTATCATTAAAAGTGGATGACAAGAAGGTGGTACTACGAGGAATGTTGAATGACGGTCTGAGGAAGATTTTGGTGAAGAAAATGGAAGAATTTTTTAAACATGATGAAGTTGTCTAGGTGATACAATGTATGGCCTTGAACAAACCTTGGAGTGGGAAAAAATCCTACTACTATGATGGTGATTTTCAGGTGGTGTAGGGAAAGCATAGTTTGTTCTTTGCAGATATTCCACTTGGTATACCCCCACATTATAGAGATTTTGAGCATATGATCAAGTTAGAGGAAGGGGAAAAGCCTATTATCACTACTCACTATTTCCATCCCAAGAAGTTCAAGGAATCTACAAAGAAGAAAATTTAGGAGCTCCTTGACAAGGGTTGGATTAGGCCTAGCTCCAACCCATTTTTCGTCTTAGTTGTTTTGGTGAAGAAGGACAAAAATCTTAGGATGTACATTTGGTTACCAAGTATTGGATAAGAAGACAATCAAGAATAGATACCCCATCTTGAGGGTCGATGAGTTGTTGGATGAACTACATAAAGCAGTCTACTTCTCCAAGATTGATCTCCATTTTAAGTACCACCAGTTCTGCATGAGGGAGAAAGATGTATTAAAGACAACATTCTATTTCCACTATAGGAACTATGCATTTTTGGTCATGTCATCTAGATAGAACAATGATCCAACCAATTTCCATTCTTGTATGAACCACATCTTCAAAAATAAGTTGCATAATTTTTTCTGTGTTCTTTAATGGCATATTTAGTTACAAACAAAATGTGGAGGAGCATCTAAAACATTTGGATGAGGTATTAGGAATTATGGAGTCATAATCGTTATATGTGAAGAGGTCCAAGTGTAAGTTTGGGATGATGTATATATTGTACTTGGGGCATATCATTAGCACTTGAGGGGTTTAGGTGTAGATTCAAATAATTCTTGATTGGCCCACACCTAGGACATTCATAGAGTTGCATAGATTCTTTGGACTATACAATTCCTACAAGACGTTTGTGAAATAGTTTTTACAACTAGGGGCACCATTAAAAAATATCACAAAGAAAGGAACATTTCATTGGTACAAAGAGACATAAGGAGCTATTGATAGGTTGAAGGAATTTAAAAGTACATGTCCAATTTTGGAATTGCTAGAATTCACTAGACCATTTGTCCTTGATTGTGATGTATTAGGTGAAGGAATTAGTGCAATCCTAATGAAAGATCATCATCTCATTTATTTTGAGAGTCGAAAGCCCTCAGGATATGAGTTACTATACTTGATCTATGATAAGGAGATGCTTGCCATCATGCATGCATTTTCCAAGTTTTGGCAGTACCTTGTTGGGGAAAGATTTGTGTTGAGGAATGACCACAATAGTTTGAGATGTATCTTGAAGTAGAAAAATTTGAATGGGAGGAATAAAAAATGGGTGAGAAAAATCCAAGAATGTGATTTTGACATTGGGTATGTGAAGGGGAAAAAGAGTGTGGTGGCTGATGCATTGTTTAGGAGACCCGCCATATGTTCATTGTCACATATTTAGTTGTTGGATGGCCAAATTTAGGATGAAAGGTACACAGTGGTGGATGATTTCATCTACTATAAGGACATGATCTACTTTGTGCTAGAATCAAAGATGGAGAGGATCTTGAGGGAGATTCATGATTCACCCTTGGAAAGACCCCTAAGATACCTCAAGACCTTTTGGAATATCATGAGAGGTTTGCTAGGAAAGGCCTCAAGAATGATGTGCTATAGTATGTCAAGGAGTGCACCATTTGGAAATAGAATAAATGTGAGAATACTTTTCTAACTTGTTCACTTCATCCTTTGCCAATTTTTGATAAAAAATAGGAGAGTATTTTGATGGAATTAATCACTAGACTTCCCAAGGTATAAGTTCAAGTGGTAGAGTTATTCTATCAAGAGGTGTTCCACTTGCATGGTCTTATGCAAAAAATAGTCAACAATAGAGATAGCCATTTACTTAGCACCTTATAAATGAAATTTTTTTGTTTGAAAGATAAATATTTTTCACTGAGTATAGGTTACCACCCACAAATGGATTCTTAGATAGAGATTGTGAACAAATTATTGGAAGGATACCTGAGGAACTATGTCACCACACAATAGAAAATCTGGATCTATTGGCTTCATTTGAGAGAGCATTTCTACAACACTACTTACCACATGTCAATAGGTATATTACCCTTCAAGGCACTTTATGGATATGAGGATTCATCATTTGTGGATCTGGCATTAGGAAACAATCATGCACCGAGGGCCAAGGACTAGTTGCAGGAGTGTTTGGATATCCTTTGGTCTCTCAAGGATAACCTACAACTGGCTCAAAATTTGTAGAAGATGTACTCTAATAGGAACATGATTGAGGGGGGTTTTTCTGGTAGGAGATCTAGTCTACCTCTAATTATAGCCATACACAAAATATTCCTTGAAGAAAAGTGGTGCCAAGAAGCTGAAGCCTTGCTTTTATGAACCATACAAAGTGGTATAGAGAGTGGGAGAATTCTCATATGACTTGGAGCTTCTAGAGGGGAGTCAGATTCATAATGTGTTTCATGTTTCATTCCTCAAGGTGGATGGTCAACGTGTCATAGTTTCCAAGGAAATTCCACCTATCGACGATGAGGGAAAACTTGCATTGGAGCCCATAGAGATGATTGATATTAGATAGAGGAAGGTGAGATCACACACCATAAGGGATTACCTAGCTCACTAGAAATTATTTTTTGGTTGAAGATGCCACATGGGAGAGCAAATAAATCTTAGAGCATCTAAGTTTGCAATTACTTGAGGGAAAATAATTTTTGGGTCGGGAGAACTATAATGTCCCCAAAATATTTAAATAATTGAATTAAATTAATTAATTAATTAAGTGGTCCCAAATTTAAATAATATCTTATGGACCCCTTTAATTAATTTAATAATAAAATAAAAGTACTAAAGTATTTCATCCTATTTTTAACCTTTTGGGAAAATTTTTGGAGCTCTTTATAAGGTCATAGTTGGCATTGTAGGATATCATCATGGAGTTTATTTTTTTGTGTATCTGTAATTCTATTTGGAATTTAGTGTTGTTTGTTGTTTTAGAGGTGCAATATCATCCCTATTCAGGCCCTCGTAGTTTCAGTGGGAGTCACTCCTCACCCTATTTTTATTGTTGGTCCAAATTTTTGAAGTCTTCAATTGAAGACACATTTGATGTAACTTAAGATATATCTTAATAATTTGAAAACACAAGTCCTCTTCTTGGTGATTAATTCTAGTTGATGGTGTGAATATATCTATTGAGTCTTATCTATTGTGCTAATTTGATTTGTCTAGTAGAACCACTAGTTGAAGTCATATTACACCTTTAGTACATTAAAAAAGTGTCATACACCATTGGTAATTTACAATACTCATTCATTTTATACTATCAGTATATTACAATAAGTGGTGTACATTGTCGGTATATTACAATACTCAATTGTCATACACTGTTGGTATATAACTATTGTACCTAGTCAGTAAAATACAAAGGTGCAATATGCCATTGGTACATTATAGTGCACAATATTCACACACTATCGGTACATTATAATTCTTAGTCATCATACATTGTTAGTACATTATATTGTTCAACAAGTGTACGTTGTCGGTATATTAAGAGGTGTTGTTTATTTTCAATACATTAAGGTAGTAGTTTTATAATTATGGTACATTATAGAGGTGTCATACATGTTGGTATTTTACAACCTACTTGGTGTTGATATCTACATCATGATGTATTTCTCATTATGGTACAAATGTTGAATTTTTGTGAGATATTATGTTGTATTGTTGGTTAGAATTTTTGTCATATTGTTGCAGTAAGATTGGATGTCAACCCTCCTTTGTGATGAAAATGATGTTTGTTTGTGATTAGAGTTAGAATTAGGAAATAAGGATTAGAAGCATGTCATTAGTAAGATGAGGATTAGAAGCATTGAATCTTTGCGCTAAGGATTATAAGCATGATAATAGCATGGATGGGTGTATGATGCTACATGCTATTTTAGCATCTCTCTTGTTTCTCATGATAAAAAATTATTTCTACAAAAAATAATTCTCTACATTCCTTTGTATTTGATGGTTTAGCCTTGTAGTTTGGAACATAGATTGTATGTTTTGGAGGTGTTTCAGTCCTATCTTTTCATGTCCCTGGTGTTGTCACTGATATATTAGGTGTATGTTGTTTGCTGGTAGTTTGAGTTTCTATAAAGAATGATCTGAGAAATGATCCACATTTCTCCAAGCATTGACATTTATTGTATTACAACTTGGAGAGAAGGCTTATAAGGTTTGTGTAGTATCTTAGTTCAATTTTCTATTAGAGAAATGTATTGGAAGTATTTTTTTAGTGATATGCTTCATAATAACATTTTCCTATCCTACTAGTTATGAAGAATTATGTGTTAGATTGGTTGTGGTGACATAGATCGATAAGGAAACATGAAATATGTTCTTGGGAATATCTTAGATTTTCAAGGAATATCTCCACATGATTCACATAGTAGTGATTAAGTACTTTGGTGTTGCATTGTGTCTAGAGTTGGTTTTTAGGGTTATTTGTGGCTATTTGGCCTATAGGGTTTGTTCTCTTATTTATGTTGTGTTCCCAATTTTATTGGATGATGTCTTGATCTATATTTTAGGTCCTACCTCATTGTATGGATATATTCATTAAGTGGATTAATGTTGAAGAATTTTTTTGGGTTGACTAATTATATGCTACGCATTACCCTATTCTTGACTTTGGAGGATGTTTGCCAAGCATGTGTGATGTTTGGATCACTTGGATATAGTGTTATGATATTTTAGGTTCTCTCTATCTTGTGGATAGGACTTTTGGGGAAGGGAATTTACCACCCTTAAGATTTATGGAATCTCAAAGGATGAATCAACCTAAAGCCACTTCACTTCTACTAGTTCTCTAGTGAGCTAGGGTGATCAATACAACTTAATTGATTACATGTAACTTATAGAATCAAAGGAAGTACAATGTGAATTAAAGAAAATGAACTAATCTGATTATACTAACATAGATAAATATTATAATGAATACAAAAAAGAAACAAAACTATAATGAATAATTGTTTGGATCCATGAGCTCATTATCCCAGACACCAACATGAGTCTAGGACTACAATGCAGATATAGGACAATAGCATGTCACACATACATTTTGTACAAATAGGGTACATAAAATAAGGTTGAATAGAATGAGACAAATAACTAACTAAACATTAAGCACAACCACTCTAAGATAAAGAAATAAAGAGTATGACTAGACTATGAAAATGACTATTACAAGAGAAATTGAAGGAAAATAAAGTTTTTATAAAAATGAGGTAGATGAGTCGCAAGAGCTTCCACTTATCCTTATTCTAAAACCTACACACAAACAAGAAGGGAAAAATATCAGAGATGTTTGGAGACCTTCTTTAGTCAAGTTCCTATTTTGGTATTTCCACCTCTAAAACAACCATATAGATAGATATATAAATCCTATGATAGATAAATGACAAAAACTAAAATATCAAGAAGATGGTTAAAATACTACAATATTCTCAAAAAAAAATGAAGACAAATGAAATCCCCTTTGAAGCCATGATGTCAAAGCTCAATGGGATGAAGGTGATATAGTGACAAAGCTTTAGAAGCTACAATGTGAGTCCCAAGATTTGAAAAGTTGTCTAAGAGCTAAGAAGAGAGGCCAAAATGAAATAAGTTGAGGAAGTCCCAAGAGAGAATGAAGAATTATCCTAGATGTCTCGAAAAGACCAAATCAAGTTAAAAATGGATTTTTAAGCTATCTGAAGGATTCATGATATTGGTGGGTGGTGGAAAGAGGTGTTACACTTCAAATCTGGTAGTTGTAACATACCAACAACTACCTATGCATTTAAAATTTCATGGCACAAATGTGCATTGTGTAGATGTTTCTGCAATGTGCATGTGTCCTGAGCCAAATAGGTCGTGTGGTCAAGAATTCAGAAATGAAAGGTGATGAAGAAGATGGATGAATACATAGGCTTATGTTTGTTGGTGTAATTAAATATTCACTAATTACACTTAATGTTACCGAGGATAATGTAATACATAGTAATTTTCATTTGAGACACCTGAAAGTTTGCACCTTATCTACACATCGTGTAGGATAAATTGTGCTTTAGGTGGTGATAGTAGTTATCACATTCCACTTTATGTGTTAGCTCCACCTTTAGTGCACTTATCACATTATCATCCTCAAAATGTTCCACATAATTCATTGCACAATGGAGGATGATCCACCTTGTGTGGGTGATAACTTATCTGATCCTTATCATGTAGTCTCTTATTTCCTTGCCTATATAAGTACACATTTACATTGTAATTAAAGCCATCAGTTATGGTATTATAATTTAGTTAATTGTATCTATTAGCAGTATTATCATTCTTGCATCTTGTTGCAATTTTCTTACCATTCACTAGAAAAATCTATCTCGATCTTTCAATTGATCCTAGGGGTGTTGTAGAGTAACCTAAAACTATAACATGGTATCAAAGCAATCTAGTTGTGAAAAATTCTTCTCAAGAGCATAAGATTTGGATTGATTTGATTGTGGGTGTAGAATAAGGCTAATTGGACATCATCATTGTTTTTGTGAGGGTATTAGGTAAAAATTAACTATAAATTCATATATATTGGACATAAATCAAATTCAAGGTAATTTTTTTTTGCACATGTAGGATATATGACCCACCTACACAAATGGTATGAATTCCCTATAATTTTATATATTAATTTTGCAAATATAATCTATTTTATTTTTGAGGAAAAATTCTCTTTCAAGACTAGTCCCTATCTCTTTTTTTTAGATTTACATAGACATTGTGCATGGATTCATATACAAACATTAAAAAATTACTAGCAAGCAAAAATATTTTAATATCGAACATTCTATCAACCAAAATCAATGTTAATTTAGACAACACTGACAAAGGCATATATATATTCGATCCAAATAAATCCACACCAAAGGCTTCCATTTTATATATCATTGGTGCATTTTCATATAAAAAAGGTGCAAAAATGCTTGTCTAGATACATGTGGGACTAATCTCAACATGGTATTGACCACTAGGACAACCTGCCTCCTCTGTGTTACTATTGTGCTCAAAATTTGTGCCACGTGGTGAATTATAAGTGCTCTGCCACAACTGCTAAAGATTGACATGGGACATCTACAAAGCTCTCTACATATATTAAGAAACACATTAGTACTAAACATTATGACACATCAACCAAATTCATCACCATAGTCAACACTAATTCATCTACAACAACTAGTTAGAATTTGACACGTTGTAAACATATATTAAACTTGACAACCATTTGACTATCAAATCTAGGGTAGTTGTATTTTTTGTGGTGATTGTTTTACCATAAAAGTAATCCCTTGAATTGCAGACATCAACACCTGGCTGAATTTTCAGCCCCCTTCACCATTTGGGTTTTTTTAATTTTTAGTCTATCTTTGAAGGCTCATAACTTTCTCATTTTGACTCTATTTTTGAGTAATTTTTTATTTGGGGTAGAAAATTGTGAGCTTTCTAGTAGTGATATTGTTTTCTAACTTTAGTGGATAGATTGTCTAGAAAATGTAGTTTTTAATGATTGTACCTATCCAATACTCCATTCTACAACTTCCAAGGCTTCGTTCTAGATCATACAAACACATTTTAAGGTTCTATTTATTTTGAAAGTGCATCATTTTTTTTCTACTTCAATATTTTTCTATCAAATTGTAGCCATTGTGAGTGGAAATATCACTTTGATCATTTGGTCCATTTTGGCCTATTTTGGTACTTGTATTTTCTTGGATCCCCTAGGGATATTATGTACTATTCATTAGAGTCTTCCATAGCATAACTTTTGTAGTTGTAAATACTGAAATCATACATCTATTTTGACTTGTTTCACAACATGTGTCACGAGGGGTAAATAGTTTTTCATCTCAATTTGTAATGTGAGAAGTGTATCATTAATGTAATCATGCATTATGAAACACATCCTTCTGTTATAAATTTGACTAAGGATAATTATGAGTCATGGGAAAAATGAATCATCACACATTGTAGATGGCTTAATTTCTTGCCCATTTTTATTGAATCATTTCCAAGCTAAAGTCAAAGTGGAAGCAATTAGGTTTGGGAAATATGAATGATCATATCATAGATTTGATTGGTAGTAGCATTAGTTTGTGCCTCTTCCATAAAATATACCCCAAGTTTAGAGGTAATCAGTGCCCACACACATTTTGGATCATTATTTAGGATACTTTTGAAGATCCACATGTTCCTCCTTTCCTAGATGACCCTTCTTGATATTTCCTCCTTCCTCTTGATGATGTAGATAATATTCCATTTTATGATGATACCTAAGAGGATATTGAATATGATGCAGTAATTGAGAGTTATGATGATCCAAAAACTCCACCTATAGCTCCTAATTCTCCAATTGAGATCAAAGATTCATCTCTTGTTGGTGATTCCATTGAGTCATCACAAGAGATATATATTTGTCTTCTTGATTGGGATTTGTACTTGCTAGACATTGGTGCATTATTTGTGGAGTCACACACTTCAAATTTAGGAGACAAATTTTAGGGGATTTATCTTCTCTTTAATGATAACTTCATCATAGTTGGAAAATATTTTTCATTGTCTTTGGAGATTAGAATTCATGAGTCTCTACCTTCACTTGATATATCACATTTCTTGGTTCAGGTTAATCATGGTTATGTGATGGATTTGAAAGCTTGGAGACTCCCATTTATTTTTTAGAGACATCATTCCTATTTCATGATAGTTTTTATACCAATGTTATCACTTCATCTTTGTCTTTGGAGCTTGTTCACAATCAATTTCAATTGGTTCCTTGTATGTCACCTTCTATTGTGATTGGGTATGTTCTTGATTAGTTTGTATTATTTTCATCATACAAGGACATGTCAACACATTAGAAGATTTTAGAGACAACATCATCATAATTCATTTGGATTTCACTTCTTATTTCCTATCTATAAAATATCATCATAATTCATTTGGATTTCACTTCCTATTTCTTATCTAGAATGGAACATGTTCTTGCATTTGTACTTGGTCTATCTTCTTCCCAAGGGGAGAAATGTTGTTTGTAGGTATTGGACTATGTTTAGCCTTCAATAAATCAACATTTTTGTAGGATATTATTCATTATGGGGGAGATATCATGTCTCATTTTATTCCTATGGAGGGATACTTGATTGAATATACATGATGTATGTAGTCCTTGGGAGGTCTTCCGTCCTCCATCCATGCATATATTTTTTATTTATCTCTCATTTGGAGAGGAGTTTTATCCCACATGGTTTTCTCACTTTCTCTGCTTTATGATATATTTATTTAATTAAATTGTATTTCCATATTGTACATGGGTACCTAACATGGCCTAGTAGTCAGGACCCATATTGCATTGTGATTTTAAGTGAATACCCCTAATATTCACTCAAGGGGGATCTTGGTGTAATTAAATATTCACTAATTATACTTTACTTAAGCTTACTTAGGATAATGCAATATATAGTAGTTTTCAATTGAGACACCTAGGATTTTGTAACTCATTTGCACATGGTGTAGGAGAAATTCCACTTTAGGTGGTGATAGTAGCTATCATATTCCACTTTATGTGTTGTATCCACCTTTAGTGAACTTATCACATTATCATCCTCCACATGTTGCACAGACTCTATTGTACAACGGAGGATGATCCACCTTTGGTGGACATGTGAGTCCACCTTGTGTGGGTGATAACTTGTTTTCTCTTCATCATAGTCTCTTACTGCCTTTCCTATATAAGCATGCACATATACATTATAATTAAAGTCATTAGTTATGGTAGTGTAATCTAATAGATTATATGTATTAGAAATATTATCATTCTTGCATCATGTTGCAATTATCTTTTCACTCTCTTGTGGAAGTTATTTTGGTCTTTCAATTGATCGTGAGGGTGTTGTAGAGTCACCTAAAATTCTAACAATGTGGAATTTTATTTTTTGACTAAGGTAGATGCATCATGTAAGGAAGATTTACATGGGGTGTAATTTATGAAACTATATTTTTACCCCTTCAAAAAGAATATAATAATTGAAGATGCAAGCTAAAGTATAGAAAACTTATTTGAGGGTCTTTTGTCCACATGGATTTTCCCCTAGGGAAAAAACTTGAAATGTTGCAAGATCACTATGTGTGTTAAATTTGTACTTGCTAAGAAGACACAACACTTTAGTAGAACATTATAGACAAATGATAAATAAGCAAGAAACCAATGAATCTATCATAAACTAGACAATCTACTACCTTCTAAGGGATGTGAGTATAGTATTCTCAGATTATGATGGAGACCAGTGACAATGCGACACCTAGATGAAGGATTTGAATGCTAGATGATTGAAATGGATGAAAAATATAAGCTATATTTTGGTAGTTTTCAATGCAATAATAATGATTAAACTATAGGAAATGATCTAAAACCATGATGAAAATGAAATGAAATCAAACTAAGAGTGCAAAACTAAGAAAAATGTAAATAAAAATGATTTCAATGGAGGCATAATCACTCAAGAACTCAAGAGTATAACTCATATTTGATGACTCATGGGAAAAACCACAAATCACTCCTTGATTGAATCAAATTGATTGACAAGTAATCATGGAATTAGAAACAGTTAACTTTCGATGATTGGACAAATCAACTTTATGACTCATGATCAAGTGTTGAGTTAGAAACTTAATAGAATGAGTCAGATAGTTAGATTTGAGTTAACTGGACTTTTTGATTTGTGTGTAGACAAATACTTAATATTGATTTATTTATCTAATTTCTATGTGTGATATTCCCTACCCATTTGATTAATTAAATAACTGATTTGTGGGTTAATCAATTATTAAATCAAATTTTATTCAAAATCATATTATCAATTGACAAATTAAATTAATCAATTAAATAAATATTCAATCAATTAACTTAGATTTTTTGATTAATTGTCAAATAAACAATATTAATTAAGAATAATCTAATTAACGTGGTTAAGTGGCTAAATGAAGTTTAATTAATTAAATATTTAACATATTCAATTAATTGCACTTAGGATAAATAACATAATATAATTTATCGCTAAATAATATTTAATTAGAGATAATTAAGATAAATTAGGAATATTTAAGAATATTCCTTGATGCAGACTTGTGATAAAATTGATTAGAGTTTTGATAGCTTGATGTGCAAATGTGCCTTGGATTAGGACTTTAGGGTCGATTTCGATCAATTTTTTGATATGGGGGGTTACTGGTACCGAGACCCATTTTTGGGGTATTACATTTTTCCCCTCTTTGAATTATTGTGTGAAGCGCAGTGAGTCAAAGATAAATCTATTTGTTGAGACTCGAACTCAGTTATCTGATGGAAAAACTGATCCTAATTTGATTAACTAATTCTGAGATAGAAATAGATTGATAGGTTTGAAGATGTTGATTCAAGTCCTGATTGACCAAAGAATCAAAGGTGATGTCAATAATAGAAACTCTAAACCTATGATTATGAAGAAGTGATAAGATCCCTGATTCTAAACCTATGATTATAAGGAATATAAATATCCTGACTCCAGACCTTCTTGTCTAGAGGAATCAAAAGGATACCAACTCTGATCCCTTCAGTTACGAAGAATCAAGGAAATAAAAAATTTGAACCGATGGTTATGAAGAGCTGATACACTTTACAAGATAAAGAGAATACTAGATTGATATGGATTTTGATGAATCTGATATGCCCCAAGCAATGAGGACTTTGATTGAGCTGACAATTAGACTTGGTTGTTGTCTTGATTGCTAAAGAAGATTTGAAATTTTTTTGTCGATATAAATTTTGATTAATAGATTTGATAATGGCTAATGATGTATAATACCATGCCCCCTTCGAGATGAAAATTGAAATCTGGCGAGAAAGCTAGTGTGAATTGATGAGAAGTTATGTGATAAATTTTGGAATGGGTTGTATACGTCAAGGGATGCATTCTGCATCGTTTAGAGGTCCTATTAACCAAGTTTGACCAAATTTGACCATGGGTTGTCCATGGTTGGCCAAGTTGAAATTCCAAAAATTTGATGTAAGAGATCAAATAGGTTGAGATCTGGGTTTTGTTGATGTCATGGAGGTTGATTATGCAAGCAGTTGGTCATCTTGGGTCCAACTTTTAAATCACAATTTTGACAAATGAAATGATCTCAAAATTTGATTTTGATACTGAAAATGGATTCAGGACATCAAAATTAGCTAGGGGTGCTATTTTTACGCTAATCAGAGCACTTTGGAAAATTAGGTCAAAAACCTATATAAGGCCAAAAGGGTCATTTTCAAAATCATTTTTGCGGTTGACTTTGTAAGTTTGTGGAGCCCTTTGAGTGAGAAAATTTTGATTTCTGTCTCCTCTCACCGATTCAAGTGATCCCAACGATACCAGAGACTCTGATAGTACAACAATCCAGTAAGTCATCCTTTTTACTCCTCCTGGTATGCATTTTAGCATATTTTTATGATTTTTTTTTGATTCTATACCATTTTTATCGCGTTTTATTTTTTTGCTTCTCTGATTATCGTACGACACTTGGTGTATTGCTGTATGAAAATTCATGAAAAATTGGGTTGTTGTTTGGGTTTCTCATTCTTGTCATACGGGATAGGCCCAAATCTTGTACGACATTTGTAGATCTCCAAGGTTTGACGTACGAAACTCTATATATTGTCGTATGGGAAAGAATTTATGTATGGGACCTATTGGTCTGTCGTATGGGACTTGATGCCAGTTTTTAATTTTTTTTTTTTGTATTCCCATATCAAAAACAACAACCATTTTTAAGGCATTTAATGCATTTTTTTTGAAAATTTTAATTGCCTGGATGGATTCTATGACATTACTTGCACCTTGTAGAATGATTAAGTTGCTGATTTTCATCAGTTCTACTTTGATTCAGATCGATTGATTGATGTCATTCTTCATTCTTTGGTGTTTGCAAGTATCTTACTTGGATATACATGTTAGGGTGACTCATCCCACCACATAGAGACTGTGTATTTTACTACCAGACCCTATGAGAGTTCACCTCACAGCTTGAAATTTTGAGAACTTGATTGGTTTGCTTGAGATTAGGGAAAATCATGGTCTGCTTAGAGCTTTGATTGAGTGATTTCATTCAGAGACATTGACTTTCCACTTGCCGACTGGGGAGAACACTATTACCCCTGATGATGTGTATCATATTTTAAGGATTCCCTTCCATGGTCCCCATTTAGATTATGTGAGCTTAGTGAATATTAGGTTATAGGCATTTCAATCTATGTTTGGTGTAGATGAGTAGTTTTCCCAATAGATCCCTTGGGAGATTTTGGTATAGAGATACGAGCACACTCATAGACTTAAGGGCATCCTGGCAGGGATGATCGATGGAGTGATCATGGAAAATCATTAGTAGAATTAGTTTTTGATGGGTTGGGTTCCCATGGTACAAAGATTGATGGCGCAACCCACAAAACTTGGATGGGGATAGTGTCTATTCATCCATTGTTTTCTAGAGATGCATGAGGCTATGTATCATGAGGCCAAGAGTTTTGCACATGGAGTTTTGGTCTTACAGATTTGGGCATGGGAGCATATCCCTATATGTAGGCCCATTTGTGGTGATGAGAGATAACCCCAACAACCGCTTGTCTACAGGTATATAGGATGTGTGACATAGGCTTGGATGGGTTAGACAGAGTACTGGCATTAGCTCTTGGATGATATGATAGTGGTGATCTAGAGACCTGACCTTTAGATCAAGGTGTGGCCCACAGTTAGGGAACAGTTTGGACACTTTTATCAGAGTCGCTCTCTCATTGGTCGGTTGACCAATGTGCTCGAGAGGTTTGTTATTAATCACATGTGGAGGAAGTTTGGCCTCGTCTAGGATGTTCTACAATATTTTTCCTCTTATGCTTGGTAGGTGTGGGAGATGGGCTTAGGTTGGAGCCATTGACTTTCCTATGCAGTCTTTATGTAGGATTACATTGGTCTCTAGAGCATGGATTTGGATTATAGACCATAGGTTGTGGATGTTGGGGTCATAGATGCATACAAAGCATACCTTTTAGCACAACCCTTTCCTCAGTTTTTATATCCGACTAAGCCTATTCCCACAATGGAGGAGGTGAAAGATGTTATAGGAGCTCCCTGAGGCAGGGGTTAGAGGAGATGGGATGTATAGATTCCACCAGTGTAGATGATTCCTCCTATATGGAGAGGTATTGGAGATTCCACCCACCAAAGACATGAGGTGAGACCTACCCCAAGGAAGCGTGTGGTTCTTGTGCTGAGACCATCACTAGCATGAAGAAGATGGACTAGGGAGAGAGTGGTACCCTAGGTGCAGTTGGCAATAATGTGGGTGCATATGAGGTCGTTGGTAGTGAGCAAGATGTACCTATGGGAGAGGCAGAGGATGCTCCTGATTTTGACTTGGGTGAGGAGGTAGAGAGCTAGGGGGCAGGGTCTTGGAGGTGAGGAGGCCACAGTTGGTGGAGGTGAGGAGATTTCTAAGGAGGGGTTGAGACAAACCTTGTAGGATACCATTCACTGACTCTACCAGTAGATTAAGGATTTGAGAGCCTAGAGAATCACTTTGGAGATCAGACTGGCAGAGCAGGACACACAACTATGAGAGAGGCCATAGCGGAGACACACATCTTGTGAGAAGAGGTCATCCATTAGAAGAGTAGAGTGACATATTATGTGTTAGCTTCTTTTGCATGAGTCCTAGTGGGTGAGAGAGTGCCATCCTATTCCCAATACATGCAGAGTTTAGAGGGAGCAAGGGAACCTAGAGCAGATCCACCACCAGAGGCCCCTACCAGTGGAGGAGATGCACTTGATGTTGAGGATCAAATAGATAACTGACTTGAGAGCTTCCTCCTTGTTTTGTAGATTTTGACCAATTTTTGATGTACATGTTGTATAGCTCATTGTAGCTCATCATTGATGATGTATATATGAACCTTTGTGCTCTGATTATATTGTATATTTTGAGATGTACCCCTTGACCATTTTGATATATATATATATATACATATACACACACACACATATATATATACATATATATATACATATATATATATATATATATACATATATACATATATATATATATATTATATATATATATATATATGTATATATATACATATATATATATATATATGTATATATATATATATATATGTATATATATATGTATATATATATATATATATGTATATATATATATATATATATATATGTATATATATATATATATATATATATGTATATATGTATATATATATATATATATATATATATATATATATATATATATATGTATATATGTATATATATATATATATATATATATGAGAGATCTACTAATTTGACTTCATTGCACTTGTACTTTTGATTTATGATATTTTTTATCATGTTATGCCAATGTATGCAATGTTTATTTGTCTTTTTCAATGTAAGTGTTCATGTATGATTATGCATTATGGATGCACTTTGATAGTGTATGGATTATGAAAATGCACATCTTTTCTATGTTTATTTATGAAAATGTATGTAGACAATGGATGGATGAAATAATGATGTAAATGAAAATTCAGCTATCCACATGATGATTTTGCAGGTACATGAAGAATCCAAGTGCTCCGTCTTTGTCAAAAAGGATGTTTAACTTGAGACGATGAATGCTTGATTGTCAGTTGAAGAGACCTTCAAATTACCCTCTGTATTTTGATGTTTTAAGTGTGTAATCTTAAGAATAGTACTTGCTATGTTAAATTCAAAGTATGAATGATATGCAACCAGACACAATGTAGGATGCAAATGAGATGTATCCTAGGACCTAGTCACTGATCTTTTGGTGGTCTTTTTCATCACTTAATATTTCATAACACCAGTTGTCGATACAATTCTCATTGGTTAGGAAGAAATGAACATATGAATATTGACATTTAGTCAAATTTTTTGGATTAGATATAAGCACCAAGGAACAAGAGCCAGGATGACTTGAATATCATGTCTAGTTGATTTAGAAATTTTTATAAGCATCAGAGCATAGATGTTGTGATGACCTAAATACGCCTTGCATACAAACATGCCAAGCATTGGGGAGTTCATCCTTGTTCTAATGTGAGTATGAGTAAGAGTTTTTTTTAATGAATCTTGATGATTCATGTCATAAAATAATAGATGTACCCGCAGTGACCCTTTATTGTTCACATCCATGGGTAATGTCTCATTTCAAAGTAGGAGTAAGAAATCACTCAATAAATACACAAAATTAGATCCTACCTCTCTAAAGCATCTGGATATCAAAGGTTGAGGTACACATGGAAATTGAATCATGATGGAAGCACTTATAGTGGACACCAATTCTATCCAGAGTTTTTAAAGCATTAGATTTCACTCACATGAAGAAGACAAATAAAAGATTATGACTTAGTCCTTGCCTCTTTAAATTTGTGAAGGACATCATTGATTGGATCAAGGGACATAATGCAAAAATCTAATGTGAAACAGTAAGCATACACAAATATTTTAGTATATCTCAAACATTGATTTGTTGTAGTGGTGTTCTTGTTTGTTTTGGTGTCAGTTGCAAAAATCCTTTACTAGTAGGGAGACATAAGAACTAACTTAGATGAAACACCAAAGGACACTAACTAGATATGACTTTTTTGGGGTACTAAGGACCATATGATATGACTAGTGATGCCCCCAAGTTGCAAAAATTGATTAGTTTCAGACTCTTGTTGTGTGGTGCATAGACTAACCTATGGAAGGGCAAGATGTGAAAGCATCAGGAGATATGTACAAATTAAAATAGTATAGAAAGTTGGGAGATTGTACCAAGAATGCATTGATAGATGGAGTGTTTAATACAAGTGGCACCCATTTATTGGGTTTTCACCATCTTGGTAGAGATTCCATTTTGCTACCAAGGTTCCTGTTTACCAGGTTTTCACTAAGGCACTTTTTTTTGTGTATTTTTCATTTTTAAATTTTTTTTTTGTATCATCAAGGCACATATTGTCATATTATCACCAGGATGATCATTTTTTCAGGACTTTATCTAATTTTTAGATTCTTTTTCAGGACATTTTCTCCATACTGAATGTCTAGGCGTAGAATTTCTTCATATGAAGAACATTGATTGGTTCCCGGAGATGTTCTCCTTCTATCATTGAGAGTTGGTAGGCTCTAGAGCCAAAAGAAGTAGTAACAACAAAGGAAACCAGCTAGTTAGGCTCAAAATTCCCTTTGCATTCTCGATGAGATTGATTTTTAGTATTTTCTCTCAAGACTATATCACCAACCTAAAATTCTCTTTGTCTGACTTTCTTGTTGTAGTGTCTAGACATTCATTTGTGATATAATTCAAGATGATCATACACAACTTACCTGCGCTCATCTAGTAATTCAAGTTCTTACAACTAGGACACTCTATAATCATCATCATCGGTTACTTGACCATGCATTCTAATTCTTAGAGATGGGATTTCAACCTCTATAGGTAGTACCGCTTTAGTCCCATATACTAAAGTGAAGGGAGTATCCCCAGTGGGAATTCTTATACTTGTCCTATAGGCCCAGAGATATAGGTTTATCATCAGATGCTAATCTCACCCTATTTTGTTGACTATGTGGAGAAAGATCTTGTTAGACGCTTCAACTTATCCTTTTCCCTGTGGATAGTAGATGGATGACCAATGTTGAATGATCTTGAATTTGGAACATACGAAATCTAGGTCCTTATTTTTTAATTTCCCTCCATTGTTAGTGATTATAGAGTGTGGGATACCATATCAAAAAATTATATAGTTCAAGATGAACATAAAAATATGCTTGTTGGTTGCTTGTGTTAGTGGAACTGGTTCAACCTATTTTGTGAAATAATCAATTGCTATGATACATGGGTGTGACCCTTTGATGAATGTGGATATATGGCTCCTATGAGATCAAATTCCCATTGTTGAAAGGGCCATTTGTTGTAAATGGATTCAAATCTCTACTTGGAGCATGAATTAAGTTACCATGGACCTGGCATTTCTTACAATTCTCAACATATTTCATGGCCTCTTTCTCCATATCCAGCCAATAGTACCCCTCCCTAATGATTTTTTGAGCTAATGTTAGACCATTGGAATGTGACCCACAAATACCATCATGGACTTCCTCTAATGTGCATTTTGACTCTTCTCACTCTAAACATCTAAGGAGTGTACCATCTAGACTTAGTTTGTATAGATCATTACCAATGATGACATACCTTGATGTGTTTCAGATAAGGTGTTATTTTTCATTACAATTAAGGCTATCAGAAATGACTTGGTCATGAAGGTAAGAATAGACATTTTTGTAATGTGAGGAATCATGACCAACAACAATGCAAATCATGAAAAATTATGGGCAATCATATGAAGGGAATGACAGTGCTTCCACTAGGAATTCATAGCATAGCTCATGTTTTGGTTGCTACAGTATAGATGACAGTGTAGCCATGGCATCAACTTCCTTGATCTCCATTCTGGGTATCTATTCAAATGTGATAGAAATGAAGTAGCTCTTTTGATCATCTACCATCTATTTGTATGGAATGAGCTTCTCATCCTTTGTTTGATACACATCATTGACTTGGTGAATGACCAGCTGGGAGTCTCCCTGAATGTGAAATTTTGTTACTTTCCAATTAATTGCCAATTTCAATCCATTTAACAAAGCTTCACACTCCACTATGTTATTAGTGCAAGGAAACTTGATTTTGAATGCCTTTGGAATGGAGTATCCTTGTAGAGTGATGAACAAGATACTAGCTCCAGATTTGTTTTGTGTGTAAGACCCATCAAAGAATAATCTCCATGTTCTTGAGGATAGGTGCATGATAGAAGCATCAAAAAATTCCATTTGCATTGGTTGGTCATGAAACATTGGACCTTCAGCTAGTTGATTTGTGATGACTTGTCCTTTGATAGATTTCCTTTCAACATACTCAATGTCAAATTCGCTCAATAGAATCACCCATTTTTCTAATCTACCTATGAGAGAAGCTATGCTTAATAAGTATTTCAGTGGATCTATCTTTTCTACCAGGTGTATGGTATGAGCCAACATGTAGTGTCTCAATTTTTTTAATGCAAAGATCACAGCTAGACATGCTTTCTCTATCATAGAGTAATTCTTTTCATATGCCACCAAGGTTCGACAGATGTAATAGATAGATCTTTCTCATTTATTATTATCATTTTATGCCAATAATGCCCCCAGTGATGTATCTGTTGCTAAAACATACAATATCAATGGCTTTCCCTGAATAGGAGGCATGAGAATTGGTGGATTTTCCAAGTATTGCTTAATGTGGTTGAAATTCTTTTCACATTCTTCACTCCATTTGTAATTCAAACCTTTATGCAATGTTTTAGTGAAAGGTTGTGATATATCAACTAATTGAGAGATGAAGTGTCTGATAGATTGTACACTTCCTTGCAAAGTACACATTTGACTAATATTTTTAGGAGGTTGCATCTCCATGATTGCTTTGAGGTTTGCTGAATCCACTTCTATACCCTTCTTAGAAATAATGTATCCTAGGAGTTTTCTAGAAGTGACACCAAAGGCACATTTCTTGGGGTTTAGTCAGAGACTAAATTTTTCCATTATGTCCAATATTGTACCCAATTCAGAAAGTGTTTAGATTTTTTCATTGATTCATCCAATGTGTCATTTTAATAGTCCTCCATGTTTTTGTGCATCATATCATGAAAGATAGATGTCATGGCCCTTTGATAAATAGCACCGACATTTTTCAAACCAAATGGCATTACATTCCAACATATATTACCCCATGCACAGGTGAAAGCTATCTTCTCTTGATCCTCTGGGGCTATCTTTATTTGGTTATATCCAAAAAAGCCATCCATTAAGGAGTACATTTCAAATCTTGTAGTCATGTCCACTATCATATCAATATTTGGTAGTGGAAAGTCATCCTTTGGGCATTCTCTATTTAAATATCTAAAATCTGTGCATACTCAGATAGACTTATTTGGTTTTGACACCAAAATAATGTTTGATATCCATTCGTCATAGTCTATGACTCAGATGAATCGTGCCCTAAGTAATTTCTCTAGCTCAGATTTGACAAGAAGTGCAACATGAGGGTGAATTTTTCACAACTTCTGCTTGGTTGGTTTAACTCCTGGAGCTATAGAGAGATGATCCATAATCTGATCAGGATCTAATAATGGCATGTTTGAATAATTCCATGCAAAGTTCATCTTTTTCTTTGTTAAGAATATGGTAAATTCCCGTTTCTCCTCTTTTGATAGGGATTGTGCAACATGAATCAAATGAGGTTCTTCCACTGTGCCTAAATTTATAGATTGACTTGGTTCTATAAAAAATGGTGATCTTTTCTATAAATGACTTGGAAGGACATCAAATATC
This sequence comes from Chamaecyparis obtusa, assembly GCA_027943335.1. Lineage (NCBI taxonomy): Eukaryota > Viridiplantae > Streptophyta > Pinopsida > Cupressales > Cupressaceae > Chamaecyparis > Chamaecyparis obtusa. The sequence goes on from BSBK01000898.1 coordinate 3,584,737, forward strand.
TCATCTTTGGGCACCTTAGAGATGTTTTCACCCTTGAATACGTCTTTATTTTTACTATTTTTGGCTCTGAGACTACCACATAGTGGTTTTCACCCTTAGAGCTCTTGTTTCTTTTTTTTAAATTTTTTTGACTAAGATATTTGATGTCCTACTCTTTCATGTTGATGTTAGGTTGACTAATGGAAGTTGTCATAGGTTCAATCACATCCAAGTAGCATGCTAAAGCATAGTTTGTTTGGAAAATGCGGATATCGTGGTTTGGGTCTCTGGATGTTTGGTCAATAATTTCTAGATGTTTGATAGTAATCTTAGGAAAGGACTGTCTGATAGTGTTTACACATGTAGTGTTTCTATCATTGGTTCTGATCCTACTCTAAAATTCTAAGGTGATACTTCTGCTTAAGATGTTTAGTTTTTTAAGCGACTCAATGTCATTGTTGGATCCTGCATTGGTAATAAGTGAATCAGACCAATGAGGTCTATCATGTAGTTCTCGGCTCACGTTGATTGTAGGTGTATATTGGTGAATAACATTGATATATTTGTCTATTATGAGCTCCTCTTCTTCTGGTTCTGGAATGTCTCCCCATTCATAGTGATTAGATTACTCATCAGGATCTCTAGGAAAGTCAAGAACATGCATGAAATTAGGATGAATTCCCCAAGAAAAGTTGCCTTTAGATTCTTTGATTTTGATCCCCTTTTTTATGTCTTCCAATTTGGATGTGGAGGCTACATCGCTTTGATTTGTAGAAGACTTTGTTGTTTGGAACAAGTTTTTCAATGCTTTCTTTCAAAGCATTGCAAGTTGATAGATTTGTGGGTATTGTTACCTCTACACCATCATATGGGAACTTGACACATTGATGGTATGTTGATGGAATTTCTTGCATTTCATGAACCTAGGGCCTTCCTAAAAGGATGTGATAGGCCAGCGGGAGGTCCAGTACCTGACAAGTGCTATTTTTTTATTACAGGTCCTATTCTGATAGGCAGAACGATGACTCCCTTTGAAGATCTTTATTTCTCATCATATGCTTTTATTGTTATTTTCTTTTTCAGATCAATAGCATTTTCTGATAACCCTAACTTTGAGTAACCATTTTATATGAACAAATGTTTAGACCAACTCCTCCATCTATCAAAATATGCTTGACATGACAATTTTCAATCATGAATTCAATATGTAATGGCTAGTTATGTGGATGACTGAGTGAATTATCATCTTCCTCTGAAAAGGATATGTATTTGTAATACCCCAAAAATGGGCTATAGGCTCATTAATCTCCTACATCTTCAAATCGAATGAAATTGACATCAAAAGTCCTAACCTAAGGCACATCTGCACATCAAATCATAAAAAATTTAATTGATTATCCTAAATTCTGCATCATAGAATATTCTTTGAATATTCCCTTTATCCTAATTATTTTTTATTTAATAATTATTTGGTGATAAATCCTATTCATCCTAAAGTTTGATTAATTGAATATTCTGAATATTTAATTAATTACATTTAATACTGCCACTTAATTATTTAACTAGATTTAATTCTATTTATTCCTAAATTGTATTATTGCATTTTGATAATAAATCTAAAATCTCATGACTAATTGATTAAATTCTTATTTAATTAATTAATGTCAGTTGTCAATATTTAATAATATGATTTTGAATAAAAGTTTGATTTAATAATTGATTAACCCATAAATCAATTGTTTTAATTCAAAAATCAGTTAAGTTGAGAATAAATCACTTTATTTTTAAATTAATTTATAATTAAATCATGCACAATCAGAAAGGCAGGCAACTAAAAATTAACAATCAATTTTAAATTTAAACTCAACATCTGATGATGAGTTGAAATTTGATCTAAACTCTATTTTGAGTTAAACATTGCTTTTGCATGATTTTATGAGTTAATTAATTCTGATTTCTTGTTAACTCAAAAATCAACCTGAGTTTATCAAGAGTGATTTATGGCTTTTCTCAATGCATCCTCAAGCCCTAGATTTCTATAAAAACAAGGCTGAGCTCTTCATAATTATCAACACTCAAATTTGCACAATTACTTTGGCGAATTGGTGATTGAAGGATTAAACACTTGCGACAGGTGATTTGTGAGATCTTTCATTGTTGATCATAGTTTTTACATAGTTTTCATATCATAGCATTCATATCAATTCATATCATTCTTAGATTAAATATGCATTTAATTTCATTCATCTAGCTCAAATTCATATAGTTTTCCATATTATTGCATAGAAAATACAAAAAAATAGATTAATCTGCATCCATACAGTTTTTCATGCTTTTGCATTCAAATCCTTCGTTTAGGTGTTGCATTGTCACTAATCTCGATTTCAATTTGAGAACATCATACTTGCACCTACTAGAAGGCAGTAAATCACCTGGTTAGCTTAGTTTCAATTACTTGCAAGATTTCAATTTTTGCTAACCTCTAATGTTTTACTGAAGTGTTGTGTCCGTAGCTAGGTACAATTTTCACACACATTTATAGCACCCACCGTGGGGCCCTGAAATGGTTTCCATTTCTTCTATATCAATTTCTATCATTTTCTGGTCAATTCTATGATTTTATTCTTTGTCCGTACATTTTTTGTATGACTTTTGTTAGAAAGTCATACCAGAAGCTACTGGTTGTCGTACGATAGTTGAGTATTTTGAGGCTCGTATCATAACCTATAGATTATCATTTGGAAACTCCTTTGTCATTTGGATAGATACCCACTGTTGTACGAGTTTCTAGACAGTCATACCAGAGGTGACCCACTGTCGTATGAGATTTGGATTGTCGTATGAGAGGTAACCCATTGTTGTATGAGTTTTGATACCAGTGTTCAATTATCATTTCAAATTTTTGGGTAGTTTGTCAGATATGATTTTCAGATTTGGACTAACAGCTAACCCTAACAATTGAACTCTACTGTTTCTGATTGATCTTTACTAATTTTTATTGGGAAAAGTGCAAGAAAAATTGCTAAAAATAGGTAAAATCTACTAAGCACATTATAAGAAATTTAGGTATTCTTCTCATTCTGATAACACTTCGATTTGGACATAAAACAAACTCTCACGTGTCAAGCTTGTGTGACTTTTCTTGCTTTCCTATCACAAACTTCATTTTTGGGCTATGAAACAAACATAGATTTTCTTTCTGCATATCTGTTACACATAGTAAATAGGCCCTATGAACATTGTTTGTGGATGATCTTGAGAGAGTGGGCTTCTTTTTCTTGTTCACGCATGTGAAGCTCTTCTTGACGAAGGATCCCCTTGTAGGTAGGGAGGATACTGAGATTGTCTTGCATTCTACTAGATTCTTGAGTCTTCAACTTTTGATCGATACATTCTCTCTTCAGAGAGATTGATAGACCATAAGCAGTTGACATCATAGATCTTTGTGAGATAATTTTAGTCTTAGCATGTTGGATTAATCTATTTTCTTTTTTTTGGTGAAGTGAAGAGGCTAGGGGATTATGCTCTTCTTCCTTTTTGGATACTACCAGAAACCCAGATCCTTGAATTTGATCTAGTCCCCCCGTGGTATCTTTTGTGAGTCACCTTTAGAGAGGGTTAACCATAGTGGACATTCCCTTAATTGGGTCAACCACGTGGATGGAACCTCAAGTGATAATAGCCATTTTCACCGTGGTAGCAGCAGCCGCTATATAAATGTCCTTGTGGAGGAAATCTTCACAGGTGTGGTCTCTTGTTGGGCTGTCAGATCTCCCTAGCAGCTCCTGATTGATTAAATTCTTAGACTGTGTCAAAACCCTGGTGCACCTAGATTGGAGTTCACCCTCTTGAGATCACAAAATTTGTAGAGTCAGACCATTACTACAAACCCTAGTGAGGCCAAATTTTTCATTTTCTAGGAATATGTGCATTATTGAAATTTTTTTTGGAACATACACAAATAGCATTTCTAGGGATTAGCACATTAAGTCACTATTGCTTGTTCATGTGCAAGGTTGCTTTTGCCCTTGTTCATTATTTTTAGATGATTTCTTGCTTCCCTTGTTATTTTGCGTGCTTAATATCTTTTTGGTTATTTGAGACGAACTATTACACAGATCTTCAAAACTGGACAGAAAACTTTGCCAACAATCTGAAACTAAAAGCCTAAAAATTGCAAAATCTGAAGCAAAATTCTTCTCTGGAGTCAAAAGTCATCCCATAGTCTCATATTGTTATACAAGTCTTGAGCAAAAGTCATTTTAGAACGCCTATATTGTTGTACGGGAGCTAATATTGTGTCATACGAGTGTTGTCAATAGAAATCAAAAGAAAATTATCCCTGGCAGCAACTGTCATACGAGTCCTATCAATTATCATTTGAGAATATACCCAGTGTCGTACGAGCATGCAGAAACTCGTTTGAGAATTTTCAAAAAGTTGTCAGAAACTTGTCAAATTTGTCAAGAATCCAATTTTTACAGCCTATTTCCAGATTCTGTCGAAATATTCACTGTGTCAGGAATAGAGCAGAAACTAGAAAGAATTTGATCATTTACCTAAAGTGGTCTCTTGAGTTTGATTTAGCCTTCTGATTTATCAATTTGAGGCATTTTCATCTTGTGTCAAAACCTTGTCAAAATTATCTTCAAATTCATTCTTCATACAAAATGGCTAAGTGTTGTGAGCTTGTGTCCACCATCTTTTGGGTGTCTACCCATACTACTAGGGCACAATATCCTTCATTTATGTCCAATCTAATCTTCAATCAATCCAATCTTGACAATGTTGCATCATTCAATCTTCTTGAATCAAGTCATTCTTCAATTGTCTTCATCTTGCTCTCTTACTTCACCCAAGGTTAATGGTGGAAACTAGAGCTTCTTCACACAAGAAATCTGGAAAAGCACCTCATACCTTACCTTTGTCTACTCACATGTGTCCAATCTTTGATGAACTCTACAATTTAGGTCTTTATGAAGATGATAGTCTTGGCAATCTGTGATTAAAAATTGGTTACATACCCCCTCCTCCATCAATCCAAGGAGTCAATCAACAATCTCTACATCAATCTATCCCAGGGAGTCTTAAAAATCCTAACATGTCTCAAGGAGGGATACATCACGGGTCTCATGGAAATCACTCTCAACATGGTGTGGATCAAGAACCCACACCTTCTGAAATTGATCGATATCAAAATGATGATGACTTCAAGAAAATGATGAGGCATTTCTTGAAGGAAGACAAAGAAACACACTTCTTAGAGTTAGCTCGTCAACGGGCTAAACTTCCTCCCAACTTTAATGTTGAAGTTATCATTACGCATGAGGAAGAAACTCCAATCACCGCTATGATGAAATAGATACATGCCATGCATGTCAAACTTAACAAACTTGAAAAAGAAAAGGAACCTAAGGAATTTTCCATGGAAGCTCTATGTCCTTTTCCATTCGATAAAGACTTGTACATGCCACCATTCCCTAAAAGAGTGGAGATGCCTAAATATGATAAATATGATGGAAAATTTGATCCTCAAGATCATGTTAGAGAATTTTGTACTCAATCTATGGAGTTTATGCATGAACCAACCTACTTAATGTGTCTTTTCCCTGATCTTTGGGAGGGTCAGCTATTCATTGGTTCTAAAAAATGCCTCCTACTATCAAAACTTTTGAGGAGTTAATCAAACTATTCTATCAACAATACTCCTATAACATTCAACATTCGGTCACTATGATCGATATCTGCAATCTGAAATAGAACTTAGGAGAACCATTCCTGACTTTTCTCAAAAGATGGAGGAAGAAGTTTTCCCTATATGCTAGACCCATTCCAGAAACTGAGAAGCTAGAAATATTCATCAACAATCTTGTTCCAGAACTCTACTACCATTTGCAAATGCAAAATCATACATCCTTTGATAAAATGGTAGAAAATGCAATCAAAATTGAGAAAGTACTTGTGCAAAAAGGAGACATATCACTTCAAAAGGACAAGTATGAATTTGGATCTAATTCTAAAGACAAAGGCAAAAACTAGAACAACAATAAGGGCATCATCACAGATGGCGTTGTTGATACTATCTGTGCTACAACTAAGGCACCCGCTTTCAATCTCATTGTTGGCACCCAAGCCATCAAAGCTTCCAAAGCTAAAGCAACAAAATCTAACAAGAAGCCATCTGACTATAAACCTTGGGCTACAGATCCTAAATGTAAGTTTACTCCTCTTGGAGAGTCCTTGGAATCTGCCATGAAAACTTTGTTGGATAACAACATCATCTTCTTGCCTGAAATACGACCATTTGATCCTGAACCTAAACCAAAATGGTGGAAAGAGACCGATTTCTGTGACTTCCATCGTAATAAGGGTCATAAAACCAATAAATGCATACACTTGAAACACATCATACAAGACAAAATTGATAATGGAGAAATCATAATTGACAATCATAAGAGCAATAATGATCATATAGCATTCACGGAGCCATTTCCGAAACATGGGCAAGGAGATTTATGTTCTCAGCCTAATGTGGGTGCTAAAGTCAACTATGCCTACACTGGAAACAATGCTGTCATCAATATGGTTGAACCATGCCTATCTGAGCATTGCAATGTCATCACAATTGTAAGAAGAGATAGATAAAATCAATCAGTGAATGCGGTTACTCGATCACAAGCTCGGGCACATCTACAAGGACAAATCCCAGATTCATCCAATGTCCCTAAGATGCCTTTCAATCTTTCATCTACTTCTAAATAGAAGGCTGCCTCTAAATTGTCAAATCCTAAAGACACGAGGCCAACATCATACAGTATTGTCCAACAACTCCAGCATACAAATGCAAAAATCTCCATGTTTGAGTTTCTTTGGATATCTCCAGCTCATAGAGCTATTCTAGACAAAGCTCTACTCAGATCCAATGTTCCTGACAACCTTGATTTAGATAGATTCCAGGCTATGGTTTGTCATCTAACATCTCCATAGTATATCTCCTTTTTAGAGGAAGATGATAATTCCTTGAGTCATCCACATAACTAGCCCTTGCACATTGAAGTCTTGATCCAAAACCATCGTGTCAAATGCGTGTTGATAGATGGAGGCGTTGGTCTCAACATTTGTTCTTACATCTTGATCACACAATTGGGATTCTCTGAAGCTACCATTGATCCTAAGAAGAAGATAACTATCAAAGCATATGATGAGCAAGAAAGATCTTCCAAGGGAACTATTGTCTTACCTATCAGAATAGGACCTGTTACCAGAGACACCATATGTCAAGTTCTTGATCTACCTTTGGCTTACAACATCCTTCTAGGGAGACCTTGGATACATGAAATGAAAGCTATTCCTTCCACATAGCATCAATGTGTGAAATTTCCTTATGAGGGAGTGGAGGTGACGATTCTAGCTGACTTATATACACTTTCAATGCTTTGAAAGAAAGTGTTGATTAACTTGTTCCTAATAATAGAGAATCTTCCACTAAGCAGCCAGATATTGCTTCAACCTCTAAAATGGAAGACATTGCTAAAGAAGTCAAAATCAAGGATAATGGTAAGGGAGAATACACAATGGAACCTATTTTATCTCTCACATCTCTCCCGTTGTCCCCTAAATCTTATGGACAACCATCTGACAAAGTGAAACCTATAGCTAAAGAGTCCCAAGTCATATTCAATGGAAGCTTTGTCATAGAGCAAGTATCTAAACAAGGTTTGAAGAAGAAGCTATGCTTGCATGGTTATACAAGGATGAGCCTCAATCCCAATCAATCCAGAAATGTGACTCCACTTCAAGAAAAATTCCTTAGAAGTCATATGAACCAGGGGAAAAATTGATATACAGGAAAAGGACGTCTATGATTACAGGGTAAAGGTCTTTTGTCACCTCTTGACCACCATGGTCAAACCAACAAGAATACAATAGGTCTAGGATATAAGAAGAAGCCTTTCTATCTTAGCAAGAACTCCCCACATGTCTTAGAATAGATTGAGTCATCCACATCAAATCAACTAAAGGAAGAAACAATTGTACAATTTGACAGTGATGATTCTGACACCACCACTGATGAGCTCATTCCTTATGAGCATTTTCCTAAAGAAATAAAAGACCTCCTTGAAGCTGAAGATGATCTAGTAAAAAGAATCAATGTAGTAGAAACACAAGAACCTACTATAGAACAAGAGATAGTTGCACCACAAGAATCATCTTATCTCAAAGGCAATCAAACAGACAAAGAAGAAGGTGGCAGCTATTCTGAGATAGATTCTCATGAGTATGAATTCAAATCAAAATCTGAGGGTAACCCTTCTTGGGGTATTCATCCTGACTTTACACACATTCTTAGATTTCCTAGAGGAATAGATGAAGAATCAAATGACTATGAATGGGGAGCCATTCCAGAGGAAGATGAGCTTATCATAGAAAAACATATTGATGTTGTTCACCAATATGCACCTAAACCCAACGTAAGTCTAGAGTGAAATGATGAACTTAATGAGTCTGATCCACCTAAGGCTGAATTGGACTCCCACAATGACATTGAGCCTATTCACGAATTGAACATTTTGAGTTGTAATATCACCTTCAAACTCGAGAGTCAGGTTAGGACCAATGATGATAGATCCATATCTGTAAACACTATTTCCCAATCTTTCACCACTTTGACTATCCAACATCCTGAACTTCTTGACCAAACCTCCATGAATCTGAGCCAAGGTATCTATACCTTTCCAAATGACTATTCCCTTCCTTGCTACCTCAATGAAGTTATGCCTATGATAACTTCCATCAGTGAACCGAGTGTTAGAATGACGGAGTCAGACATCAAGTATCTTAGTCAAAAGAATAAGAATAAAAATAAAAAGAAAAGGAGTTCTGAGGATGAAAACCACTTTGTGGCAGTCTCAGAACCTACAAAAGTAAAAAAGACATATCTGAAGGTGAAAACCTCTCTGAGGTGCCTAAGGATGAGATATTTGATGTCCTTCCAAGTCATTTACATGACAGATCTCCAGTACTAACTGAGCCCACTCAATCTATCAACTTGGGAACAACAAAAGAACCACATTTGATCCATGTGGCACAATCCTTATCAGAAGAAGAAAAGAAAAAAATTACCACATTCTTAACAGAAAAGAAGATCAACTTTGCATGGAAATATTCAGATATGTCAGGTTGGATTCTGATCTTATAATGCACCATTTATCTATAGCTCCAGGTGTCAAACCTGTTAAACAAAAACTAAGAAAGATGCATCCACATGTTGCACTCTTGGTCAAAGCTGAATTAGAGAAATTACTAAAAGCTGGATTCATCCATGTTATTGATTATGCTGAATGGATCTCAAATATTGTACCTATTTCTAAACTAGATAAATCAATTAGAGTGTGCATAGATTTTAGAGATGTAAACAAGGCATGGCCTAAGGATTATTTTCCACTACCTAATATTGATATGATAGTGGACATGATTGCAGGCTTTGAGATGTATTCTTTGATGGATGGTTTTTCTGGATACAACCAAATAAAAATTGCTTCAGAAGATCAAGAGAAAACTGCTTTCACATGTGCGTGGGGTACCTTCTGTTGGAATGTCATGTCATTTGGGCTTAAGAATGCTGGTGCTACATATCAGAGAACTATGACATCTATTTTTCATGACATGATGCATTGAACTATGGAGGATTATGTTGATGATACTTTGGCAAAATCTATGATAAGATTTGAACATCTAAATGATTTGAGCAAAATACTAGATCAAATGGAGAAGTTTAGTCTCAGACTAAACCCTAAGAAGTGTGCTTTTGGTGTCACTTCTGGAAAGCTCTTAGGCTACATTGTTTCTAAGAAAGGTATTGAAGTTGATCCAGATAAGGTCAAAGCTATCATGGAGATGCAACCTCCCAACAATATTAGTCAAATGAGAACATTACAAGGGAGAGTACAATCTATTAGACACTTCATATCTCAACTAGCAGACATATCACAACCTTTCACAAAGACATTACATAAAGGTGTGACTTTTTCATGGAATGAGGAATGTGAAAATAAATTTAATCATATCACTATCAAATCCTCCTATTTTGATGCCTCCTATTCAAGGGAAGCCATTGATCTTATATGTCTCCGCCATAGATACATCACTGGGGGCATTACTAGCACAACATGATGAGAACAAGAAGGAAAGAGCTATATACTATATCAGTAGAACATTGGTAGCATATGAGAAGAACTATTCAATGATTGAGAAAGCTTGTCTAGCTGTGATCTTTGCATCATAGAAACTGAGACACTACATATTAGCTCATACCACACATTTGGTAGCTAAGATTGATCTACTAAAGTACCTCCTAAGCAAAGCTTCCCTCACAGGTAGATTAGCTAAATGGGTGATGCTATTAAGAGAATTTGACATTGAATATGTTGAAAGAAAAGCTATCAAAGGCCAAGTAATTGCAGATCAACTAGTTGACACACCTTTGTTTGATGATACACCAATGCAAATGGAATTCCCAAATTCCTCTATCATGAATCTTTCTTCTAGAGCATGGAAGCTATTCTTTGATGGATCCTATACATATAATGGATTTTGAGCAGGCATATTGTTCATCACACCTCAAGGATACTCGATCCCTAAAGCATTCAGAATAAAGTTTCCTTACACAAAAAATATTTCTGAATATGAAGCTCTTCTTAATGGCATGAAGATAGCAATTGAATGGAGGGTAACAGAACTACACATTCAGGAAGACTCACAACTTGTAATACACCAAGTCAATGATGTGTATCAAAAAAAATATGGAAAGTTGATCCCATATAAGAGAATGGTAGATGATCTAAAGAAATATTTCATATCTATCACATTTGAGCAAATTCCTAGAACAGAGAACAAGGCTGCCGATGCAATGGCAACACTATCTACATTATTACAGCAGCCTGAACATGAGCTACGCTATGAGTTCCTGGTGGAAGCACTATCTTATCCTGCATATGATTCACTCGAAACCCGCATGATCTGCACTGTTGTTGGTCATGATTCATCCTGATACAAAAACCTTTTCTCCTATCTCCAAGATCAAATCATTCCTGATTCCTTCAACCACCATGAGAAATGATACCTTATCTGAAATGCATCCCAATATGTCATCATTGGTCATGACCTATACAAACAAGGTCTAGATGGTACACTCCTTAGATGTTTAGAACAAGAAGAGTCTCAATGTGCATTAGAGGAAGTCCACAAAGGTATATGTGGGTCACACTCAAATAGTTTAACACTAGCTCAAAAACTTATTAGGGCTGGGTACTATTGGCTTGAAATGGAAAAAGAGGCTATCAAGTTTGCTAATAACTGTCAAAAGTGCCAAGTACATGGTAACTTAATTCATGCACCAGGTAGAGATCTAATTCCCTTTACTACACAATGACCTTTTCACCAATGGGCATTTGATCTTATAGGATCCATATATCATCATTCTTCTAATGGACATACCCATATTATTACAGCTATAGACTATTTTACAAAATGGGTAGAAGCAGTCCCTTTGACTCAAGCAACCGATAAACAAATTTCAATGTTCATCTTGAACTACATCATATGTCGGTATGGTATTCCACATTCTATAGTCATAGATAATGGTAGACAATTCAAGAACACAGACTTAGATGATCTATGTGCTAAATTCAAGATTACACAACATTGGTCATCAATCTACTATCTCGAAGGGAATGGATAAGCAAAGGCTTCAAACAAGAATCTATTGAAAATCTTGCATCGCATGGTTAATAAAGCAGGAAGAGACTGGCATCTCATGATCAATCTAGCTCTTTGGGCCTACAAAACAAGTATCAAAATGCCCACTGGGGCTACACCATTTTCTTTAGTTTATGGGTCTAAAGCAGTACTGCCTATTGAGGTTGAAATCCCATCACTAAGAATCAGAATGCATGGTCTAGTAATTGATGATGACTACAGAGTGTCTAGGTTGCAAGGACTTGAACTACTAGATGAGAGTAGACAAGCAACATATGATCATCTCAGATTATATCTGAAGAGAATGTCTAGAGGTTACAATAAGAAAGTCAGACACAAAGAATTTTAGGTTGGGGATCTAGTCTTGAGAGAGAATCCCAAAAATCAATCACATAGAGAACGCAAGGGGAAGTTTGAACCCAACTAGCTCGGTCCCTTTGTTATCACTACTACTTTTGGCTATGGTGCCTATCAACTCTCAATGACTAAAGGAGAACAGCTCCGAGAACCAATCAACGTTCTCCATCTGAAGAAATTCTACGCCTAAGGCATTCAGTCTATGGTAAAATGTCTTGAAAAAAATCATAAAAATTAGAAAAAGTCCTGAAAAAATGATCATCCTGGTGAAAACCTAGCAAATAGGTGCCTTGATGATTCAAAAAAAATAAAAAAAATATCAAAAGTACAAAAAAATGGAAAAAAATGAAAAATACAAAAAAAATGAGAAAAAAAAAAAGTGCCTTGGTGAAAACCTGGAAACAGGTGCCTTGGTAGAAAAAATAGAATCTCTGCCAAGATGGTGAAAACTTGACAAACGGGTGCCACTTGTTTCAAAATGCTCCATCTATCAGCGCAATCTTGGTCTTTCCTAGTTTTCAGTCTTTCTTTAGTTTGTACATATCTCCCAATTTTTTTCTGCATTCCTATTTTCAATAAGTCGATCTATACACCAATCAGCTCAAACATCTGTATCCTATCAATGTTCAAACTTGGGTGCAATCAATGTCATATCTTATGGTCTTCAGTATACCTTAGACGTGTCAGATCCAGTCAGATTCCTTTGAAGCTTCATCCTAGTCGGTCAGTCTGTCTCCTCTCTAGAAAGGATTTTGCATCTAGAACAACAAAATCAAACATCAACACAAACTGAAAACAATCTATGCTTTTTACATAGTTTTATCTCCTTGTATGCTTACTGATTCGCATTGAGATTTTTTCATATTGTGTCTCTTCAAACTCTTTGATGATGTCCTTTGCAGGATTTAGAGAGTGATGACTGGGGGCATAATCTTTTCTTTGTTTTCTACTTGTATGTGAAAATCTAACAACTTTGGAAATTTTGGATTGAAATGGTGTCCATCTGTAAGAGCCTCTATCTCGTATTGGATGGCCATGCGTACCTTGACCATTGATACCCAAAAAATTCAAGGAAGTTTGATCTAACTATTATCTTTTTGAGAAAGTTCTTACTCCTATTGTGAAACATGATCTTACCTAAGGATGTGAATGATAAAGGGTCACTACGGGTAATTCACAATGGATTTAGAATGATCTCTTGACTGCTTGATGTGTTTGTTCCGCAAGGCGTATTTTGGTCATCACGACATCTATGTTTTGATGCTTATACAAATTGCTATATCAAAATGGACATGATATTCAGGTCATCCTGGTGTTTGTGACTTGGTGCTTATATCTAATCTGGCATTCCGAAAACAAAATCAATATTCATATGTCCATGGTTGTCTAGCTAGTGGGCGTTGTATTGATTCTTGCGCATACAAATTAATATTCATGTCTATAGTTTCCTAACTAGTGGGCATTGTATTGATTTATCCAATTACCTAATAAAAGTTCAATGATGAAAATGACCGACACATGATCAGTGACTAGGTCCTAGGTCTTAGGTTTGCATCTCATTTTGCACTTTGCATGATTATGTTTATCTCATGATTACCCAAATTAGCTTGACACTCAAACGATTCTTCAAAACTATGCTAAACATGACACAAGGACTGAGCATTGCATGAAGGTCCCTCCAACTAAAAAGCAAGTAGAATTCATTTTCGGGATCAAAATCAAAATTTGAGATTGTTTACTTTGTCAAAATTGTGATTTAAAATTTTCGGACCCAGGACGACCGACTGCTTGCATAATCAACCTTCAATCATCATAGAAATCCAAAACTCAACTTAACTATTTATCTTACATCAAACTATCAAATTTCAACTTCGTCAACCATGGTCAACTCATGGTCAAACCTAGTCAAACTTGGTCTCCAAGACCTCCAACTGATGCAGAACACACTTCTGAACATGTACAATCACTTCTTCAATCTATTAACATGCTTTTGAACCATTCAATGCTGAATTTTCTTGTCAGATTTCAATTTTAATCCCGAAGGGGGCATGGTATTGCACATCATTCAAGTCTATAAATCTAATTTTGTCAATCAAAAAAATCTTTCCTCAGTGATCAAGACAACAACCACGTCTAGTTACTGATTCATCAAAAGTCCTCATCGCTTGGGGTAAATCTATCATCGCTTGGGGCATATCAGATTCATCGAGATCCATATCAATCTACTATCCTAATCTATCTTGTAAACTGTATCAGCTTTTCATAACCATCGGTTCATTAGTGTCATTTCCTTGGTTCTTCGTAAATGAAGGATTAAGATGTGATACCAATATTGATTCCTTTGGACAATCAGGTCTCGAATTAGGTCACTCACTTCTTCGTAATCATAAGGTTTAGAATCAGGCATTTTGATACTTTTTTATAATCACCGTTTCATTGTTGCTATAGTTAACATTATCTTTGGTCAATTAGGACCTAAATCTAACATCTTCAAATCTTTCAATCGATTTCTATCTCGAAATTGGTTCATCTTTCAAATCAATTCCATACATCAAACACAGACTAATCTTTGAACCACTGTGATTTGCACAATAATTTAAAGAGGGGCAAAATGTAATACCCCAAAAATGGGCTATAGGTTCATTAATCTCCTACATCTTCAAATCGAATGAAATTGACATCAAAAGTCCTAACCTAAGGCACATCTGCACATCAAATCATCAAAAATTTAATTGATTATCCTAAATTCAACATCAGAGAATATTCTTTGCATATTCCCTTTATCCTAATTATCTTTGATTTAATAATTATTTCGCGATAAATCCTATTCATCCTAAAGTTTGATTAATTGAATATTTTGAATATTTAATTAATTAGATTTAATACTACCACTTAATTATTTAATTATGTCATGCCCCTATTAGCTTCAGATTTCATCTTTTATTTCATGCCTTGATTAGGATGTTATTTTCTGTTTTATATACTCTAGTATTGTTAGAATTTAAGATTTATTTCTGAGATCTCTGTTTGTTTACAGTACTATCTGTTGAATTCTATGTAGTTTTAAGTACATTGGAAACATGAACTGACTTTATTGTGACTTCGTTAATTCTAGTTTTGGTTCATAGTTGGTATGTAAATCTGATGAACAGAGTTAGTGTTAGATGATGGTAATCTGCTTTAACCATTGATATATTTATACACATAAAAAGACTAGTTTATGTTGTTTATATTCGTAATTCTGATTTACACTTGAATTGAGATTAATTAATGTTTTAGGAAAATCATGATCATGCTGAGTTATTATTAACAGCGTTTATAAAGGTAGAAATTAATTTTAATTTACTGGTTAAAACTCATTCTTTTTATCGAATTAGAAATGCTTCGATATATGTTAGTTGTTAGTATGTTTAATTAAATTATTTTATTAGTGATAAATAAAAAACAAAATTAAATAGGTTAGTTCCTATTTATCTATGTGTTAGTATTCGTTAGATATATGTTAGTATACCCTAATATTCTTGTTAAATGGCTTTGATAATGATAAGTGTTAGTAATCTTAATCTTTTATTTTCAAAATGTTAACATGTTAGTGGAGATGGTTAGTAATTGCATTGGTCTGTAATTAAGAGTTTAAATTATCGAAAGGTGGTAAGTATGTTTTGCTAAGCCCTTAAGTTCGATGGCATTTTGTTTGCTTGCCACGACATTATGTTATGAAGTTCGAAAAGGAGTGGGAAGTAATTGCAGTTGCAGTCGTTGGAATTGATGAAGTACTTCTTTCGACATATGGCATGTTTTGAATTGTGGCTTGGGGTTTGGGGATAAGCTCAAAATTAATGAGCTATTGTTTCAGTTTGAGTTTCATTACTGAACCGCTATTCTCTATTAGTGGGAATTTTGATTACCAGTTTCATTCGCAAAACACTGCGAACATTCTGGGTTGATTATGGTGATGGAGTCTTTATGCTCTTCACCATTCGTTAAGATGGAAGGGGATTGTGAATCATTCTCACGGTAATCTGGTATCACGGCTATGCAATGTTTTTTGAAGGGTTTTGGTTTTCGACTCAAAGTCTCTGGCATCTTGTTTCTCAATTTTCAGTCTTCTTTGAAGAGGTAGGGGGCTTTTCTAAACCTTACTCTTTCTCTGCTGTGTAAATTTATGATATAAGGTTTGACGTAGGTTGTCTTTATGTTTCGGCATTCTGCATTGTAATGATGGGTGTCGATTTGTCTTTGTTCTGTTTAAATGGCTTATTTATTTTGTTAAAGATTAATTAAGTTGTGGTGAAAACCCCATTGCTATGAACTTATGGTTAAGGGTTTTTCCGAACTGGTAGCTGTGCTTGTTATGCATTTATCATGTTTTGGTTTTTACCATCCTTAGGGAAATGCTGGAATGCGACTATGTAAATTGGAGCCGCGGGTTGTTATTATGTTATTATGTGACAATTGTTCATGTCATCGTGAGTGCGTCATTTTGGACTGTTAGAAAGTTTGGGTTCCTTAGCATGAGAATGTAATGTGTTTTATACAAGGTTTCTATAACTTTCATTGTATTGGTGATTTTCGGGTAGCATTTTGGGAATGTGACTGTGTAATTTCTCTGCATACTATTATTTACCTTACCGTGTTCAGGTGTGACAAACTTGTGTTCTGGGTTTATAAACCATGGCGTAGAAATTTGGTATCAAATTAGGAAATGGGTGTCCAGTTTTATTTTTTGTGTATCAGTGTTTATTTTCTATAACTTTTGTTCCTCGGTTTCGAGTACTGTGGGATTATGTGGTATTAAGTTTAGGAGAAGGTCGTGGTTTTGAGATTATGCTCCTCATAGGGCATGCAGAGGTAATCTTTGAGAGTGTTCGAGTGCCTATCAGCAATGTTATTCTAGGAGAAGTGATTCCCAGTATGGTTGGGTCGAGCATTGGAGAAATTACTAGTTTTGATAAATATATATATATAGTTTGATTTCTGTTAAGATTGTTGAATGAGAAATCTTATCGGTCGTGAGGGTTTTGTGTGAGTGTGAAGTAAGGTTCAGTGATGTAATTGTCGTATGTCCTTATTACATGTTCATTATAAATGTAAAGCTTAATTTGAGTGTCTGATTATGTCGATTCTGTGGTGTTTTTGTGTTATTTTGGTAAGTCAGCATTATTGCAAGTTTTATTATTTAGTTTTAATATGATCTTGCTTTAAGATGAGTGTGTGAATTAAGAATAGGTCAATGCTGTCGGAAGATGAGAAAGTTTTAAGTGGATACTTAAAGGCTGTTATGGTCTCAGCTATTAGTTATCAACTATGTTATTTTTTTTTAGAATGGTAGTGTGTATGTAGAATACATTTCGACAGTAGGCTGTGATCATTATGAGGTTTTAAAAAAATCTGATAGATAATATTGGTCTTTTCGAATAGATGTCAGTTGTTATGAAACAGTCATTGTGTTGTGTATTGTCTCATGACTATAATAAAGAATAAGATACGGTTTTATCTGGAATATGTTGATTGGTAGTAGAACTTGATGTCAGATAATTTATTACTAAATTTATGTATCATTTTCTGACATTTTAATGAATAGTTATTAGATGAAATATTTTATGATTATATGCATGATGGAATACATATGTGTTTGTACACGCCGTGGTATATACAGATATGTACGTCGTCATGAACATATAAGTATGTGCTTATTTATAACAGTGTAGAATGTAAAGTAAATCTTATCATACACTGTTATGGAAACAAAACTGTAAACTCATTTGATTGTATCATTTGTATTATGTTTCTTATTTTTGAAAAGTTACGTTTTGATTTTATGATTATGGATTTTAATGTGTAATTCATTTCATTATGTTGCTATTAAAAGGAATAGTTGTATCAATGTTTTGAAATGGAATTGTGAGGATGGTTTTTGATTCAGCCGAGTATGGATTGTTTGAAGTATGATTCTAAAATTGGTATTCTGATGATGGTTTCAATATGTTATTGATGCAATGGGAACAACTGTTATATGAGTTAGAATTATGAAGTTCTTTTCATTCAATAGCAGTTAGTTCATGTGATTGTAGATTATGCAAGTGTGATCCTTTAGATTGGGTGGCTATCATGAATCGAGTAACTTGTGGTGATAGAATTATTTTGTCGGATGCCCTTCGACATTAGTCTAGATCCTTATGAAAAATTTTATGACAGTTGATTAATCAAGTGGTAACATTTAATAATTCATGGGTTGGGTTTCAATTTAAAAAGACTAAAATTTTATGGTTTCACCTGGCATATAGGATTGCTACGAGATGTAGAATTCTTATGTAGACACCCATGTACTACTGGATCATTACCTTGTCATAATCTATGCGAGTTTATTTCTATTTTAGAAAGAGATCAGTACTTGCTATTGTTTGTGAAAGCATATTAGAATGTTGTATGGTTATTTTCTGTAATAATTGATGATTTTATGGATGTCTTGCAGTATGTCTAAAATTTGTCTTGCAGATATGCGGAGGATATTTATATACTTTGACTATGTGTCTGAGCCCTATTTATTTTTGGTGTTGTGTTCTTATTTGTTATTTCAGGAACCTAGATGGATAAAACTATGAATCTGGGTCAGTGGTTGGTAGCTGTTAAAATCTATGGAAAATAGATTGTGGCAATACTGTTGGTTATTAGGGCAGTTTATAGATCATATAGGAAAACTTAAGCAGAAATTCTGCACCTGTATGTGAAGCATTTCAATAAAGAAAACTGATATCACTCTATTGTAAACAGAATTTTTATATGGACGACTTTGCAATTCAGTTTGTAAACTTTTATGTTTCAGTTTTGTGGAAGTTAAATAATTTTTTTTTTTTTTTTTCTCTATGTGGATGTATGTTATTTGATTGGTTTTATTTGGTTTCATCACCTAGTAATTGGTGGGTGGTGTTACATTTGGTATCAGAGCCAGGTTATCAACACTTAAGGCTCGTGGGTTTTTGTAGGGGTTTTTATCATAGTGCTTTCCTTGCTAATTAAGTGATCTTTTCTTAGGAATTTATCATGCCTCCAGTCACTCGAGGAGCTCAGGGAGGTGGTGCCCCATTCGATGCCGGTTTAGGCAGAGGTAGGGGTGGAAGATGTGGCCGTGGATGTGGCCGCGGTAGAGGTGGAGGTCGCCAGGGAATGCCTGATGAAGGTAATGATGAACCACAAATTGTTTTGGATTAGGGAGGTCAAGAGGCACCTCAAGCTGAGATTCTTTAACGGATCCTTGATAGATTGGATAATATTGAAGCTAGGAACAATGTTCCAGTTGGAGGAGTTGGTGCACCAGTTGTACCTATTCCAAATGTTAATTTTGCTGTAGTAGAGGATCCTACTGTAAGGGCTCAGTTGAAAGATCTCTCTAAGATCAAAGGACCATATTTTAATGGTACAGAAGGAGGTACTGAGGCCAAAGCATGGCTTTTAAACATCGAAAGATGTTTTATACTTCATGAGTACCATAGTAATGTTAAGGTGCATTGGAACGCTATGCAGTTAAGGTCTTTTGCTTCCATATGGTGGAATATGGAATTGGAACAACTCGGTATTCCTATCTCTCAGGTTACATGGGAATTATTTCTGGAAAGGTTTCGGGAGAGGTTCATGTCCGATTATTGGCAACAAACCAAATCCGAGGAATTCTTCAGTATTACTCAAGGTAACTCCAAAGTGGAAATGTATGAGAGAAGATTCTTCCAGTTGAAGAAATATTCTGGATGGGTGGAGAATGATAAGCCTTTGGTACAACATTTTATTAGGGGTCTGAACCCTAGGATTGGGGAGGAAGTGAGAACTTTCAAACCCAAGATAGTGAAAGAAGCTGCTGATCAAGCCAAACTTGCAGAGATGAGACAAGATTTTCAGTTAAGAGCTCAGGAAATCCTCCTATTCAGAATAGTGGGAAGAATTCGAGACCTTATCAGGGAAATTTCAAGGCAGCTACCAGTGGACCTACCGGTAATGTTCAAAAGAGGAAGTTTGATAAGTTTTCAAAATCAAACAAAAGTTTCAAGGTTCTTGAGCAACCGAAGTCTCAGAAACCAGCTCAGAGTGTACAACAGAGTTTTGTTTCTCCTCCAGCGAACTCAACTCAGGACAAAAGTTCTAAGAGAGGAGTAGAATGCTGTCAATGTGGTCAGTTGGGACACTTACAGTGGAATTGTCCTCTTCAAGGCAATAACCAGGGCAGGTCCAAGGGTACAGGTTCTGAGGCTACTATTGGTGATTCGGGAAGGAACCACCGTATCTTTGCCACTGTCGATCAGAAACAGGCAGGTCATCAGAACACTGTGATTGAAGCTAGAGGTAATTACCAAGGTAAGAAGATTTCTATCTTGTTTGACTCCGGTGCTACAGACTCTTTTATTTCTTCCAATTTGGTTAAGCAATGTGGAATTCCTGTGAATAAAGCTGAATTGGCATGGCAAGTTGAGTTAGCATCAGGGTCTAAGGTAGAATCAGGATTAATAGCTTTTGATTGTAAGATTCAATTTAAGGCTTTCACTACTTCAGTCAACCTTAGGGTGATTCCTCTAGGATCATATGATATCATTTTTGGAATGGATTGGTTAGTTCATCACCAAGCTATCATTGATTGTAAAGAAAAGATTATTAATTATATCGATGATAGTGGAATGGCCAAGTCTATTGCAGGTATCAAGAGGCCTATTTCGGTCAGGACTATTTCCGCCAAGCAACTTCAGAGATGTTTGCGTAAGGGATGTCTCATGTATGCTATTTCTATCAATGACTTCGATGATCCTGTTGCTTTAAACACCAGTTTAGATCATCCGGTGTTGAAAGAGTTTTCAGATGTCTTCATTTCAGAGATTCCAGGATTACCACCTATTAGAGAAGTTGATTTTAGAATCGATCTCTTGCTAGGAACTGAACCTATATCTAAAACTCCCTATCGTATGACTGCTCAAGAGTTGGTGGAACTTAGGGTGCAACTTGAGGAAATGCTTGAGAAAGGGCTTATTAGGCCTAGTGTTTCTCCTTGGGGAGCACCTGTGATCTTCGTCAAGAAGAAGGATGGATCTTTGAGGCTTTGTATCGACTATAGACAGCTGAACAAAGTCACCATCAAAAACAGATATCCTTTGCCTTGCATTGATGATTTGTTTGACCAAGTGAAGGGTGCCAAGATATTTTCCAAGATTGATCTCAAATCTGGATACCATCAATTGAGGATTCGAGAAGCTGATATTCACAAAACAGCTTTCCGCACGAGATATGGGCATTATGAATTCACGGTGGTACCATTTGGTTTGACTAATGCACCATCAGTTTTCATGAGTCTTATGCAAGGGGTTTTCAAAGCATTTTTGGATAAGTTTGTGGTAGTATTCCTTGATGATATTTTAGTGTATTCTAACTCCATGGAAGAGCATGAGCAGCATCTAAGACAAGTCTTAGAGTGTCTTTGCAAGAACAAGCTATATGCTAATCTTGAAAAATGTGAATTTTTCAAAAGTGAGATCAGTTATCTAGGTCACATTATTGCGGGAGATGGTATTGCTGTGGATCCAGCTAAGATCAGGGCTATTGTAGAATGGCCAACTCCTTCCAATGTTTCAGAGGTGCGAAGTTTCATGGGACTGGCTAGCTACTATAGGAGATTTGTGGCTAATTTTTCAAAAATAGCACACCCCATTACGTCTCTCTAGAGGAAGGATAAGAAATTTTTCTGGTCAGAACAGTGTGAAAAGGCATTTCAACACCTTAAGGAATGGTTGACCAGTGCACCGATACTAGCAGTACCCGATCCTTCTAAGGAATTTTTTGTTTGTACCGATGCTTCTTTGGAAGGATTAGGAGTTGTTTTGATGCAGGATGGCAGGGTCATAGCATATGAGTCTAGGAAATTGAAGGATCATGAGATAAATTATCCGACTCATGACTTGGAGCTTGCTGCGGTTATGCATGCTTTGACTAAATGGCGGCATTTTCTCTTAGGTCAACATTTTGAGTTGCATACCGATCATAGAAGTCTACAATATTTATTCACACAGCCCAATCTTAATGCACGACAGCATAGATGGATGGAGTTTTTATGTGAATATGACTTCGAGATGAAGTATGTCCAGGTTAAAGAAAACAAAGTAGCGGATGCTCTTAGCAGAAGACGTCATGAAATTGCTTCTTTGGTTCTTTCTGTTGACTTAAAAGATAGGATACTCCAGAGTTTGGTTGCAGATCCCTGGTACTTGGATGTTAAAGCAGTGCTGGATAGTGGTAGTGTTTTGGAAGGCAGATTTGAAGGTTACTTGTTTGACTTGGATGGACTGCTGATTTATCAAGGTAGCGTCTATGTGCCAGAAGTTGGGGAACTTCGGAACCTAGTTATGATTGAAGCTCATAAAGCACCTTATTCTGCACATCCTGGTGTGAAGAAAATGCATGCTGATCTTAGGCAGCATTATTATTGGCCAGGTATGAAGAGGGATATTGCTGATTTTGTAGCTAGGTGCTTGGAGTGTCAGAGAGTTAAAGCTGAGCATCAGCATCCAGCTGGTCTACTACAGTCTCACAGCATACCTGAATGGAAATGGGATACCATATCCATTGATTTTGTAGCAGGATTACCACTTTTGACCAGGCATCATGATGCAATTATGGTTGTTGTAGATCGATTAACCAAGGTTACCCATTTTGTTCCTGTTAGATCCACCTATAATGCAACATCTGTAGCATGGATTTATATGGAACAGATTGTCAAGTTGCATGGGTTACCTAAAAAGATCATTTCTGACAGAGATCCAGTTTTTAGTTCTTCATTATGGAGGTCTCTTCAGCGTGAATTAGGTACTCAGTTGAACTTTAGTTCAGCATATCACCCTGAAACAGATGGACAAACTGAGCGTGTCAATCAGATTTTGGAGGACATGCTTAGAATGTATGTGATGGATAGGCAAAATAAATGGGAGGAATTTTTGCACCTGGTTGAATTTTCTTACAACAATGGGTATCACAGTTCCATAGGTATGGCACCTTTTCAGGCGTTGTATGGCCGACCCTGTAGGACACCTTTGAGCTGGGATAATCTGGAAGACGGAATTCTTCTAGGGCCTGAGATGCTTCAGGATTTGGAACAACAAGTTAAACGCATCAGGGAACATCTTTCTACCGCTCAGGACAGATAGAAGAAGTACGCAGATTTGCATAGAATTGAATGTCATTTTGAGGTTGGGGATAAGGTTTTTCTTCGAGTTAGACCTCAGAAAAGCCCTATTAGGTACGGTAAAGGATCCAAATTGTCTCCTAGGTTTGTGGGACCATTTGAGATTTTGGAACGCGTGGGTCCAGTTGCTTACAGACTTGCTTTGCCTCCCAGCCTTTCATGTATTCATGATGTTTTCCATGTATTTGTGTTGAGAAAGTATATTCCTGACATTGCTCACGTTCTGAATTGGAACAATATACAGGTGGTAGATGGTCAATTGATGCTGGAACCAGCGCAGATAATCCAGCAAAGAGAGCTAAATCTCAGAGGACGCAGAATAGAGCAGGTAAAAGTGTTATGGCATCTTGATGATGAATCATCTGCAACCTGGGAAGATGCAGGAGCTATGAAGATATCTCATCCCCATTTATTTTCAGGCTTCCAGGAGTAAGCCTAGACTGGTGGGGGAGGGTGTCATGCCCCTATTAGCTTCAGATTTCATCTTTTATTTCATGCCTTGATTAGGATGTTATTTTCTATTTTATATACTCTAGTACTGTTAGAATTTAAGATTTATTTCTGAGATCTCTGTTTGTTTACAATACTATCTGTTGAATTCTATGTAGTTTTAAGTACATTGGAAACATGAACTGACTTTATTGTGACTTCGTTAATTCTAGTTCTGGTTCATAGTTGGTATGTAAATCTGATGAACAGAGTTAGTGTTAGATGATGGTAATCTGCTTTAACCATTGATATATTTATACACATAAAAAGACTAGTTTATGTTGTTTATATTCGTAATTCTGATTTACACTTGAATTGAGATTAATTAATGTTTTAGGAAAATCCTGATCATGCTGAGTTTGTATTAACAGTGTTTATAAAGGTAGAAATTAATTTTAATTTACTGGTTAAAACTCATTCTTTTTATTGAATTAGAAATGCTTTGATATATGTTAGTTGTTAGTATGTTTAATTAAATTATTTTATTAGTGATAAATTAAAAAAAAATTAAATAGGTTAGTTCCTATTTATCTATGTGTTAGTATTGGTTAGATATATGTTAGTATACCCTAATATTTTTGTTAAATGGCTTTGATAATGATAAGTGTTAGTAATCTTAATCTTTTATTTTTGAAATGTTAACATGTTAGTGGAGATGGTTAGTAATTGCATTGGTCTGTAATTAAGAGTTTAAATTATCGAAAGGTGGTAAGTATGTTTTGCTAAGCCCTTAAGTTGGATGGCATTTTGTTTGCTTGCCACGACATTATGTTGTGAAGTTCGAAAAGGAGTGGGAAGTAATTGCAGTTGCAGTCGTTGGAATTGATGAAGTACTTCTTTCGACATATGGCATGTTTCGAATTGTGGCTTGGGGTTTGGGGATAAGCTCAAAATTAATGAGCTATTGTTTCAGTTTGAGTTTCATTACTAAACCGCTATTCTCTGTTAGTGGGAATTTTGGTTACCAGTTTCATTCGCAAAACACTGCGAACATTCTAGGTTGATTATGGTGATGGAGTCTTTATGCTCTTCACCGTTCGTTAAGATGGAAGGGGATTGTGAATCATTCTCAGGACAATCTGGTATCACGGCTGTGCAGCGTTGTTTGAAGGGTTTTGGTTTTCGACTCAAAGTCTCTGGCATCTTGTTTCTCGATTTTCAGTCTTCTTTGAAGAGGTAGGGGGCTTTTCTAAACCTTACTCTTTCTCTGCTATGTAAATTTGTGATATAAGGTTTGACGTAGGTTGTCTTTATGTTTCGGCATTCTGCATTGTAATGATGGGTGTCGATTTGTCTTTGTTCTATTTAAATGGCTTATTTATTTTGTTAAAGATTAATTAAGTTGTGGTGAAAACCCCATTGCTATGAACTTATGGTTAAGGGTTTTTCCGAACTGGTAGTTGTGCTTGTTATGCATTTATCGTGTTTTGGTTTTTACCATCCTTAGGGAAATGCTGGAATGCGACTATGTAAATTGGAGCCGCGGGTTTTTATTATGTTATTATGTGACAATTGTTCATGTCATCATGAGTGCGTCATTTTGGACTGTTAGAAAGTTTGGGTTCTTTAGCATGAGAATGTAATGTGTTTTATACAAGGTTTCTGTAACTTTCGTTGTATTGGTGATTTTCGGGTAGCATTTTGGGAATGTGACTGTGTAATTTCTCTGCATACTATTATTTACCTTACCGTGTTCAGGTGTGACAAACTTATGTTCTGGGTTTATAAACCATGGCGTAGAAATTTGGTATCAAATTAGGAAATGGGTGTCCAGTTTTATTTTTTGTGTATCAATGTTTATTTTCTATAACTTTTGTTCCTCGATTTCGAGTACTGTGGGATTATGTGGTATTAAGTTTAGGAGAAGGTCGTGGTTTTGAGATTATGCTCCTCATAGGGCATGCAGAGGTAATCTTTGAGAGTGTTCGAGTGCCTATCAGCAATGTTATTCTAGGAGAAGTGATTCCCAGTATGGTTGGGTCGAGCATTGGAGAAATTACTGGTTTTGGTAAATATATATATATATATATAGTTTGATTTCTGTTAAGATTGTCGAATGAGAAATCTTATCGGTCATGCGGGTTTTGTGTGAGTGTGAAGTAAGGTTCAGTGATGTAATTGTCGTAATTCCTTATTACATGTTCATTATAAATGTAAAGCTTAATTTGAGTGTTTGATTATGTCGATTCTGTGGTGTTTTTGTGTTATTTTGGTAAGTCAGCATTATTGCAAGTTTTATTATTTAGTTTTAATATGATCTTGCTTTAAGATGAGTGTGTGAATTAAGAATAGGTCAATGCTGTCGGAAGATGAGAAAGTTTTAAGTGAATACTTAAAGGCTGTTATGGTCTTAGCTATTAGTTATCAACTGTGTTATTTTTTTTTTAGAATGGTAGTGTGTATGTAGAATACATTTCGACAGTAGGCTGTGATCATTATGAGGTTTTAAAAAAATCTGATAGATAATATTGGTCTTTTCGAATAGATGTCAGTTGTTATGAAACAGTCATTGTGTTGTGTATTGTCTCATGACTATAATAAAGAATAAGATACGGTTTTATCTAGAATATGTTGATTGGTAGTAGAACTTGATGTCAGATAATTTATTACTAAATTTATGTATCATTTTCTGACATTTTAATGAATAGTTATTAGATGAAATATTTTATGATTATATGCATGATGGAATACATATGTGTTTGTACACGCCGTGGTATATACAGATATGTACATCATCATGAACGTATAAGTATGTGCTTATTTATAACAGTGCAAAATGTAAAGTAAATCTTATCATACACTGTTATGGAAACAAAACTGTAAACTCATTTGATTGTATCATTTGTATTATGTTTCTTATTTTTGAAAAGTTACGTTTTGATTTTATGATTATGGATTTTAATGTGTAATTCATTTCATTATGTTGCTATTAAAAGGAATGGTTGTATCAATGTTTTGAAATGGAATTGTGAGGATGGTTTTTGATTCAGCCGAGTATGGATTGTTTGAAGTATGATTCTAAAATTGGTATTCTGATGATGGTTTCAATATGTTATTGATGCAATGGGAACAACTGTTATATGAGTTAGAATTATGAAGTTCTTTTCATTCAATAGCAGTTAGTTCATGTGATTGTAGATTATGCAAGTGTGATCCTTTAGATTGGGTGGCTGTCATGAATCGAGTAACTTGTGGTGATAGAATTATTTTGTCGGATGCCCTTCGACATTAGTCTAGATCCTTATGGGAAAGTTTATGACAGTTGATTAATCAAGTGGTAACATTTAATAATTCATGGGTTGGGTTTCAATTGAAAAAGACTAAAATTTTATGGTTTAACCTGGCATATAGGATTGCTACGAGATGTAGAATTCTTATGTAGACACCCATGTACTACTGGATCATTACCTTGTCATAATCTATGCGAGTTTATTTCTGTTTTAGAAAGAGATCAGTACTTGCTATTGTTTGTGAAAGCATATTAGAATGTTGTATGGTTATTTTATGTAATAATTGATGATTTTATGGATGTCTTGCAGTATGTCTAAAATTTGTCTTGCAGATATGCGGAGGATATTTATATACTTTGACTATGTGTCTGAGCCCTATTTATTTGTAGTGTTGTGTTCTTATTTGTTATTTCAGGAACCTAGATGGATAAAACTATGAATCTGGGTCAATGGTTGGCAGCTGTTAAAATCTATGGAAAATAGATTGTGGCAATACTGTTGGTTAGTAGGGCAGTTTATAGATCATATAGGAAAACTTAAGCATAAATTCTGCACTTGTATGTGAAGCATTTCAATAAAGAAAACTGATATCACTCTATTGTAAACAGAATTTTTATATGGACGACTTTGCAATTCAGTTTGTAAACTTTTATGTTTCAGTTTTGTGGAAGTTAAATAATTTTTTTTTTTTTTTTTCTCTATGTGGATGTATGTTATTTGATTGGTTTTATTTGGTTTCATCACCTAGTAATTGGTGGGTGGTGTTACAAATTAGATTTAATTCTATTTATTCCTAAATTGTATTATTTCATTTTGACAATAAATCTAAAATCTCATGACTAATTGATTAAATTCTTATTTAATTAATTAATATCATTTGTCGATATTTAATAATATGATTTTTAATAAAAGTTTGATTTAATAATTGATTAACCCATAAATCAATTATTTTAATTCAAAAATCAGTTAAGTTGAGAATAAATCACTTTATTTTTAAATTAATTTATAATTAAATCATGCACAATCAGAAAAGTAGGCAACTAGAAATTAACAATCAATTTTAAATTTAAACTCAACATCTGATGATGAGTTGAAATTTGATCTAAACTCTATTTTGAGTTAAACATTGCTTTTGCATGATTTTATGAGTTAATTAATTCTGATTTCTTGTTAACTCAAAAATCAACCTGAGTTTATCAAGAGTGATTTATGGCTTTTCTCAATGCATCCTCAAGCCCTGGATTTCTATAAAAATAGGGCTCAACTCTTCATAATTATCAACACTCAAATTTTCACAATTACTTTGGCGAATTGGCGATTGAAGGATTAAACACTTGTGACAGGCGATTTGTGAGATCTTTCATTGTTGATCATAGTTTTTACATAGTTTTCATATCATAGCATTGATATCAATTCATATCATTCTTAGATTAAATCTACATTCAATTTCATTCATCTAGCTTAGATTCATATAGTTTTCCATATTATTGCACAGAAAATACAAAAAAATAGATTAATCTGCATCCATACAGTTTTTCATGCTTTTGCATTCAAATCCTCCATTTAGGTGTTGCATTGTCACTGATCTCAATTTCAATCTAAGAACATCATACTCACACCTACTAGAAGGCAATAAATTGCCTGGTTAGCTTAGTTTCAATTACTTGCAAGATTTCAATTTTCGCTAACCTCTAATGTTTTATTGAAGTGTTGTGTCCACAACTAGGTACAATTTTCACACACATACTATTGAGGAGATGTTAAATGGCCCATAATGGTTTGAATTTGATAAAGCTCAAGATCTTCTGGATCATTAGAATTGATGTGAGCTTTCTATAGAACTTCTCGGTGAGTAGGAGAAATCTGAAGCAACTCGAATATGAAGATCTTCGCATTAGTGTGTTGAAGTTGTTGGATAATGTTTTATCTTGATGATGTTGTTTTAGACTCTTTAGAATTGGAAGATTTAGACATAGTCCTTTGTTTAGTTGATGATGTAAGGTTGAGTGGTACTTTTGGGGCATTTGATGAACCCGAGATTAGTCTTGGAAGAGTTACTTGAGCATGACCACATTGGCCGATCTATTGTCTTTGTCTTTCTTGACAATGGTAATGACAGTGCAATGCTGAGATGTGCATGGCTCTACCATGTTGATTACTTGATTGTTACTAGAGTATGTGTAATTGACCTTAGCACCCATATTTGGTTTGGAAGAATATGATTCTCATTGAGTATGTTTTTAAAAAGGTTTTATGAATACTGTATGATCATTTTTGGATTTATGGTTGTCAATAAAAATGTCTCCAACATCAATTTTATCTTGAATAAGATGTTTTAGGTGCATGCAATTATTGGTTTTATGACACTTGTTTTAGTGAAAATCACAAAAATCATTCTCCTTCCACCACTTAGGTTTGACTTCTGGGTCATAAGGTTTCAGGTCAAGTAGTGTGATGATGTTATTTTCCAATAAATTTTTCATGGAAGATTCCAAGGACTCACCCAAAGGAGTGAACTTGTAATTTTGTTTTGTAACCCATGGTTTGTATTCATTTGACTTTATAGGGGGCTTAGTTGTCTATTTTTCTGAGGCTTTTATGGCTTGAGTGCCAATCGTTAGGTTGAATGCTGGTGCTTTGGGTGTAGCACTGACATGATCAACAACACCATTTGTGACAACATTTTTTTCTTGTTCTGAAATTTGACTTTATCTTTGTTGTGTGAATTGGAACTTAAATCGTACTTATTTTCTTTGTAAAATGTGATATCTCCCTTGTGAACAAGTACATCCTCTATTTTCATGGAAATATCTACCATTTTAAAAAATGAAGCGTGACCTTGCATCTGAAGGTGATAGTTGATTTTCGGAATCAGATTATTGATAAATATTTCCATTTTCTCATTTTCTAGAATTTGTCGAGGGTATAGTGATAAATTTTTTCTCCAATGTTTGAGAAAAGTTAGGAATGGTTCTCCTATTTTTTTTGTCTTAAGTTACATATGTCTATCATTGTGATAGGATGTTGAATGTTGTAGGAGTATTATTGATAGAACAATTTGATCAACTCCTCAAAAGATTTGATTGTTGGAGGTATTTTGGAGAACCAATTAATGGCTTCCCCTCCCAAAGATCATGGGAAGAGATGCATTAGGTAGGTTGGTTCATGCATAAACTCCATTGATTGGGTGAAAAAATACCTAACATGATCTTGCAGATTTGAATTACCATCATATTTGTCATATTTTGGTATCTCCACCCCTTGAGGGAGTAGTGGCATATACATGTTTTGATCGAATGGAAATGGACATAAGGCATCCATTGAGAATTATTTGGGTTCCTTCTCTTTTTCCATTCTGTTGATTTTGACTTGCATAGCATGCATTTGTCACATCATGGTTATGATAGGGGTTTCTTCCTCTTTTGTTATGATGTCTTCAACATTAAAATTACAAGCAAGTTTAGCCCCTTGTTGGGCTAGTTCTAGGAAGTATGCTTCCTTATCCTCTTGGAGGAAGTGTCTCATGAGTTTTTTTAAAAAGATCATGATTTCTATAGTGTGCAATTTTTGAAGGTGTGGGCTTTGAAACCCTTCCTTCATTAGAGTCATGGCCTTGTGAACCATGACTAGGTGCTCTTTGAGACATAGCAATGTGTTTATTATTAACTTGAGTTGAGTCAAGAGGAGGTGTGTTACCCCTCTTTAGGCATAGATTTCCTAACTCATCTTCCTCATAAAGATCATGATTGTATGTTTGATTAAGTAGTGGATCTTCTCCTTGTTTTCTATGTAGGGAAGCTCTAGTTTCCACCATTAACTCTTAGGTGAATGTTGGAGAAAGATAAGACAACTAAAATGACAATCTGATCTAGAAAGACCAAGTGACGTAGCCTTGTCAAGATGAGCTTGGATTGGATTGCGGATGAAAAGATGAACTTGACGTAAGCGAAGGATATAGTATCTGGGATGTATGGGTAGACACCCAAAGAATAGTGGACACTAATATATAACACTTAGTCTTTGAGAGATGATGACAAATTGAAGTTGTTTGACAACATTTTTGACACAAGGTGAATACGTATTCTAGATTGACCACCAAGATGAAAAATCGAGAAATATAGAACACCTAAGGAAAATGAAAGATGCTTACTATTTTACCTGCTCTGTACTTGACACAGTGAATTTTTTTGATAAATTTTTGACCAAATTAGAGGGTTGACTGACTTTCCTATTAAAAGAATGGGTTTTCTGATAGTTTGTGAAAAAATGCCATATATAAATATATAGACTTGCACGATACATAATGGAGCTTGGCATGATAATTTGGTAGCCCGTACGATAGTTCAGACTAGAAAATATTTTTCTTTCTTGCAAATGTTGACAATTCTCATAGGAAACACAATTACTTCTCATACAACAAATAGGTAGTTTTGATGCAACAATTTAGGATTCTAAACAATTGTCATATGACAATTGACAGGAGAAAATGGAAACTAACACTAGAAAAAGGATTTTTGCTCCAAGTTTTTGAATTTTTGATGTTTCATCTTTAGTTTGTTTTCTAGTTTAGGATCTGTGTATTTCTGATTGTCTAAGGATGTTTAACATAGTAGTAGGTTTACAATCATAGAAAACACTTTGAGAACTGACTCAATGAATCAAACACACCTATCGTAACCTAACTAGGAGAAGAGATGCATCACTTTCTCATTGACTTAGGAACACATCCCCCAACTCCCCACCATATGGGAGGCCACTAACACACAATGGATATGACACCCATATGTGTCTGGGTGTTAACATTGGAAGCGGCTTGATATGATGAGTTTCTTGGGGTGATTACTATTCACCTCACACAAGCACTACAAATACTTTGGAGGTAGATTAGTGGCCACTAGCTTAGGCTTTTAATAAATGCATCTGTTCATCATTGAATCCCATAGTCCCATTACAGGATTATATGAGAAATTAATGCATGTGAAGTCCTGCAAGAAGGATATTAAGTACAGTTTCCACTCATCATAATACACAACCATGTCTGATAAATCAAACAAGTTCAACAATGTCCTTCAGGGCCCCTCAGGCATATATTTATAGTGAATTGGAAGCACTGTTCAAAAAATGTTGTATCCCTTTGGTTTGTTCTCGAGATATTTTTCCACCTTGACAAGCCCACTAGGGTTTAATTGAAATGTGAGGTTGGGGACCAAAAGATCTAGGTTTCTGATTCTCTTAAAAAGAGAAGAGAATAATTCCCTAACCTTGTCCTTTTCCCTATCCAAGCCATGCATAACAGAGTTAATCTAGAGATAGTATGTATATTGCCAAGGGTGGGATACCTTTTGGTTTCAGATTCTCTATAGAAGAGAAGAGCATAGTCCCTCAGTATCTACCACAATGTCAATATACCACACGTAATTAATTAACTATGTGCCTATGAAAAATATTTTAATCAGACAAAGTATTTTCTTGACGAAGATTCGGTAACCTACAAAACCAAAAGTCAAAAATTTTAAGCTGATTGAGCTTTCTTTGACAAGTGATCTTTGACAGATTTCTCACAAATAAGGGCTTAGAAGTAAAGACAAGAATAGGCCAGTTTGGATTTCACAAGTTTTTAATGATCAAGTCTTCCCCATACGTCTTGTAAAAAGCATTAGACTGTCTAAAATAATCATACATCAGCAAACAACAAAGGTCAGAATTAGTACTAATCAAACTTCATTGCAAAAACCTTGAAAAATGATCATGAAAACCCATACGACAATGAAAAACTGGTATTGAGTGTCGTATGGCATATGATACCTATCTACACAAAATAGTTTGACTAATACGACAATGGGTCCACTCTGGCACGATAATACATGAATGTCGTATGTTGTACAATAGAAAAGATTATCTGATACATCAATCTAGAGTGTCATATGAGATTTTCCAATGTATGAAAAAATTCACAAAATCCGAGAACCAGATGAAAAGAAAAGGGGAAACCTAATATCAGGCCCCACGGTGGGTGTGAAAAATGTGTGTGTTAAATTTGTACCTACTAAGAAGACACAACACTTCAATAGAACATTACAGACAAATGATAAATAAACAAGAAACCAACGAATCTATCATAAACCATATGATCTACTGCCTTCGAAGAAACATAAGTATAGTATTCTTAGATTATGACCGAGACCAGTGACAATGCGATGTCTAGATGAAGGATTTGAATGCTAGATGATTGAAATGGATGCAAAAGATAAGCTATATTTTTGTAGTTTTCAATGCAATAATAATGATTAAACTATAGGAAATGATCTAAAACCATGATGGCAATGAAATGAAATCAAACTAAGAATGCAAAACTGAGAAAAATGTAAATAGCAATGATTTTAATGGAGGCACAATCACTCAAGAACTCAACAATATAACTCTGTTATTCTCAAGATTGCACACCTTTGTGAAGAACCAAGGGTCGTTTATATAGAAAACCCAAATTTGATGACTCATGGGAAAAACCACAAATCACTCCTTGATTGATTCAAATTGATTGGCAAGTAAACATACAATTAGAAACATTAAATTTTTGATGATTATGCAAATTGGCTTTATGACTCATGATCAAGTGTTGAGTTAGAAACTTAACAGAATGAGTGAGATAGTTGGATTTGAGTTAACTGGACTTTTTGATTTGTGTGTAGATAAATACTTAATATTTATTTATTTATCTAATTTCCATGTGTGATATTCTCAACCCATTTGATTAATTAAATAACTGATTTGTGGGTTAATAAATTATTAAATCAAATTTTATTCAAAATCATATTATCAATTGACAAATTAAATTAATCAATTAAATAAATATTCAATCAATTAACTTATAGTTTTTGATTAATTGTTAAATAAATAATATTAATTAAGAATAATCTAATTAAATCTAATTAAAGTGGTTAAGTGGCTAAATGAAGTTTAATTAATTAAATATTTAGCATATTCAATTAATTGCACTAAGGATAAATAGCATAATATCATTTATCACCAAATAATATTTAATTAGAGGTAATTAAGATAAATTAGAAATATTTAAGAATATCCCCCGATGCAGACTTGTGATAGAATTGATTAGAGTTTTGATATCTTGATGTGCAAATGTGCCTTGGATTAGGACTTTAGGGCCGATTTCAATCAATTTGTTGATATAGGGGGTTAATAGTATCGAGGCCCATTTTTGGGGTATTACAATCACATCCAACATGCTAGATGAAAGAGAAATATTATAATAAGATAGTGATCACTAATGGTATGCCAATATGGGTAGTAAATTGTGTTACACTAGATAGACACATGATAGGGCTAAATTTGACTATGCCAATACAAGTAGAAAATGCTAGATAGTTTATGATAGGCTGAATTTAATCATGTTGGTATAAATTTCAAAGGTTAGATAGTCATATAATAAGGTGAGATATTTTGACAATGAAGATATGGGTAGCAGAGCTAGATTACCCTATGATAGAGTAAAAGATATGGCAATTTGGGTAAGAAAGCTAGATGGTTGTACGATAGGGTGAAATATTTTACAGGTGGATTATGGTGCAGGGGCACATAATGCTCTACATGCCTGCATGAGGAAAATTTCCAAAAATGTTTTTTATTTTTTTATGTCACGGTCTTAAAATGAAGTCCCATAGACCATTTTGTAATTGATGGAATTCATTTAGTGTGTTAGGAAGTCTTGTTGGGTCAATTGGTCAAAGTTACTAAGAAATTGCAAATGTTGTCATGAGATGCAAAAAGTTGTCACTATGGTCCCAATCATATCTAATCATATAATAAGGTCTATTTAACTTATTTCAATTTGTTTTTTAATGTTTTTTAGTCATAGAAATTCTTTCTAGGATCATTTAGCAAGTTTTGTCAAAAGTTTTCATTGCAACTTTTAGTGCAAAATTGACAAAGTTGTCAATTTGGTTGGTTATGATTTTGAATTTGGTTGGTTATGTCAATTTTGTTGAATTTAATAAATTATTTAAATATTTAATTCCACCTTTAGACTTTTAATTAAGTCTTTTTAAATAATAAATGTATTTAATTAATGAAAATTAATTAAATACCTTCACATATAATTTTCTATATTTAATAAGATTTAATTATTTAGACCACATAATTAATCTTCGTAAATTATTTAATCATTTCATAAAAATCACATCAACCAGCCATAGACCAACTGAACCTAATAAAAACAGTAATCATGCTCAAGGAAAAGGCTTATGACCTCATGTCACCTGGACGAATTCGAAAGGGTAAAATATCATAACCTTGTCAACTATTTTAGGACAATAAAATGGCTTAGGTTGGGATTTGGATTTGAATATTATCTCCCCTCTCTTACTATCGAGACTTTGCGATAGGGAACACTCATCTTGAAAATTGAGGGAAGTTGATTCTGAGTATCGATATATAACAAGCAATGACAGGGATTGAGACATCATTTGGATCCCACAAGCAGGTAACTACAACTTTGTCCCTCAACCATATCAAACACATTAAACAAAAAGGTAAAACATACATGATAGTCATACACATGCAAGTACGGGGTAAGTAAAATTGTAAATATAAGCAACATTTTAAACATATAAATAATCATCATTAAAATAACTAACATCATATAACTGTAAAGTATGATATCTCATAACTATCCAATATCAAATCACCATGTAATGTCATACATCCAAAACCACAAAATAAAGCTGAAATAATCCACGCATACATAAAAGTGGCCTAAAAGAGTTTGGCAATATAAAATTGAAAAGTAAACTACGGGTGCGCACTATAGATCATGTATGTAAATGATGAGTGTTTGCTAAAAAGATAAGTATCTTTGATAATTAGGAGTGTTAGGGAATCTTTTGGAAAGAAAATTTAACTAGGGCTTTCTTTAAAAGTTTTTCTTTGATTTGTTTTCAATTGTGGTCTTCCATAGTTTTGAAAGAGTTTATTTTTAGATAAAATGCATGCTTTTGAAATAGAAATATAGATATGTGCATGTAAATAATATATATTTTCATGTGTGAAATATGGGTATATTCAGTTGCACGTTATTTAAGGAAGATATATTCAGTTGCATGTTATTTAAGGAAGATATATTTAGTTGCATGTTACTTAGGAATGATATATTCACTTGCATGTTATTTAATGAAGATATATTCAGTTGCATTTTATTTAAGGAAGGTATATTAAGTTGCATGTTATTTAATGAAGATATATTTAGTTACATGTTATTTAGGAAATTTATATTTAGTTGCATATTATTTAAGGAAGACATATTTAGTTGCATGTTATTTAATGAAGATATATTTAGTTGCATGTTATTTAAGGAAGATATATTCAGTTGCATGTTATATTGCAAATATATATTTACTTGCATGCTATTTAAGAAAGATATATTTATTTGCATACAATGTATTCTATTTTTAGAAAAAAAATTCATACACAAGAATTTTTTAGAAAACCAAAAATAAGAATAATAATGATATATAATTAAATATTATTTGATGAGAATTTAATATTGATGTATTTATTATTGGAGTTTTTGATTGTTGTGTTTGATTGTAAGTATGGGTAGCATTAAGTTGGCATTTAGGAATTGTCCCCAGAGACTTGGAGTTTTACCTTTTTACTATGGCATAGATATTTACAATATTTGTAATGTGATAATGGTTTCAATCTTTTCACCTAACCTTTGTTCATTTTAAACTTATTATTTTGTGAACTCTTTAATAGAGTATGTTTTATGATGTTATGGTCTAAGGACTAGTGTGTAATTATGAGTTTATGGTTTGAGGACTAGTATGTGTTCTAGGTATCTTTTTATGGAACTAAATTTGATTATCATGTCTTTTTAAATTTATAAGATTTACTTGAGAC
The DNA here is from genome assembly GCA_027943335.1 of Chamaecyparis obtusa. Classification (NCBI taxonomy): domain Eukaryota; kingdom Viridiplantae; phylum Streptophyta; class Pinopsida; order Cupressales; family Cupressaceae; genus Chamaecyparis; species Chamaecyparis obtusa. The sequence goes on from BSBK01000898.1 coordinate 3,621,676, forward strand.
TTAAGAAATTAGGGTAGGTTATCTAGGTGTAAGAGGGGAAGTGGCTTGATTTGGAGGAGTCAAATCCTAGAAGTGGTTGCCTGGGTATCCTTTGCAAACTTAATAAAGTGATAACTTAAATACTGTTAGAATATGTAATCTTTCCTTGGTGAAATATTATAAACCAAGGTAGTTTAGTTTAGTTTATTATGTAAGTAGGAGATTCCTTTAGAATCCCTACATGAACACTTGTCCTCTTTTCCATGTGTGAGGACATAATATTTATTTGTAATTTCCTTTTATTCCTAGATTCCTCCTTAAGAGGAATTAGCACAAGTGGCTCACACACTTATGAATGTGGCTTACATGCACATGGGAGTTACTTTTTGAACTCCTTCACTTATCTCTACATATAGAGATATTTCTCCACACACTCATCAATCTCTTTCTCACAACTCTCTCAATTTATCTCTTTCATAGTTCTATCATATTGTATTGAGCTAAGTGCTCATATTCTCTCTCTCTCTTTAGGCTTTTCATGCCTCATTCATAATTCACAAGGGGTTTTCTTAGCTTTCCCCTTTCAAATTCTTGTCTCCTCTTTACTTTGTTGGTGTATGCTCCTTGTTATTGTGCAAATTCATGGTATTGTTTCCTAACTCCTTGCTCTTGGATTAAACAATTTCCTATTTGTTCTTTATCATTTTCAACAAATACATTGAGAGTTTTAAAATTAATTAATACGATGTGTGTGTTTCTCACCCATGCCTTGAGCACTTGTATAGGATAGGATGGTTTTTGAGAAGATGTTGGCTGCCTACATGGATTGGATAAGGAAGGATTGGTAGCATTATCTGTATGAGAGGTTACTAATACCACATAGAGTCACTAGGGGCGGGGTCTAGAGAGACTACTAGGGTAACTTTGGATTTGACTCATGTGATGACACTTCCATTTATGCATCTTAGGTTTCCTACATGTGTTGGTTGCCTCTAAATTGGTTTGTTTATCTTTGCATTTGGTGTTGTACCTTTTTAAAGATAGAGAGATTTTAGGATTCCTTTCTTAGTTTGTATTGTTGTTGATTTTGGTGTTTGATATTTGAGTGGGTCTGATGTTATCTCCTCAACACAGTGGGAGTGGACCTTTGGTTCCATGTGGTCGGGTGGTTGTGATTCTATTACCATTTTTATTTTGATGTTCGTGATGGTGCTGGATGATCCTTGTTGTTGCTACCTTCTTCTTGTTCTTATTGGAGACTTTCTCTTATCTTTCATAGATTGTATTGTAATTTATATTTAGTTATTATTACATACCTTGCGACTTGTGTAGTGGATGTTGTTTCATTGTGTATACCTTATGGTATCACATGTATCTTTGTGTTCATTCTTATATTATGATGTATATGTTATTCATTTTTTAATGATAAATTTTGTAGTTATGGTTATTCTTAATAATTAATTAACTTACGTAAATTCTACATCATGGAACCCTTGGGTTTTGCATGTTATTTAGGAAAGATATATTTAGTTACATGTTATTTAGGAAAGATATATTCAGTTGCATGTTATTTAAGGAAGATATATTCAGTTGCATGTTAGTTAGGAATAATATATTCAGTTGCATATTATTTAAGGAAGATATATTCAGTTGCATGTTATTTAAGGAAGATATATTCAATTGCATGTTATTTAAGGAAGAATATTCAGTTGCATGTTAGTTAGGAATGATATATTCAGTTGCATATTATTTAAGGAAGATATATTTAGTTGCATGTTATTTAAGGAAGATATATTTAGTTGCATGTTACTTAGGAATTATATATTTAGTTGCATGTTATTTAAGGAAAATATATTTAGTTGCATGCTATTTAAGGAAGATATATTCAGTTGCATGTTATTTAAGGAATATGTATTCAGTTGTATGTTATTTAGGAAAGATATATTTACTTGCATGTTATTTTAGAAATATATATTTATTTGCATGTAGTGGTATTCTATGTTTAGAATTTAAAAAAAAAATCATGCACGAGATTTTTTTTTCAAAAGCCAAAAACCAAAACTAGAATAATAATGATATATAATAAAATATTATTTGATGATAAATATCTATTGATATGTTTATTATTGGATTTTTTGGTTGTTTTGTTTGATTGTTGGTATGGGTAGCATTAAGTTAGCTTTTAAGAATTGTTACCAGAGGCTTGGAGTTTTAGCCTTTACTATGGCATAGATATTTAAAATGTTTGTAATGTGATAATGATTTCGATGTTTTAACCCAAACTTTGTTCATTTTAAGCTTATTAGTTTGTGAAATCTTTTAGAGAGTATGTTTTATGATGTTATGGTCTGAGGACCAGTGTGTAATTATGATTTTATGGTTTGAGGACTAGTATGTGTTCTAGGTATCTTTTTATGGAATTAAATTTGATTATCATGTCTTTTTAAATTTATGAGATTTATTTGAGACTTATGAACTCAGGGTACGTTATCTAGGTATTAGAGGGGAAGTGGCTTGCTTTGAAGGCATCAGAACCCAGAAGTGGTTATCTAGGAATCCTTTGCAAGTTACTCAATAAATAGATAACTTAAATACATTGAGAGTTTTAAAATGAATTAATAAGATGTTTGTGTTCCTCACCCATTCCTTGAGTGCTAGTATAGGCTAGGATGGTTTGTGAGAAGATTCTCGCCACCTGTGTGGATTGGATAAGGCATATTTAGTAGCTTTTTCTATATGAGAGGTTACTGATACCACATAGAGTTACTAGGGGGCCGGGGTCCAAAAAGACTACCATGCTAACTCTGGAGTTGACTCATGTGATGACACTTCCCTTTATGCATCTTAGGTTTCCTACATGTATTGGTTGCCTCTGAATTAGTATGTTTATCTTTGTTATTGGTGTTGTGCCTTTTTTAAGATAGAGATATTTTAGGATCCCTTGCTTATTTTTTATTGTAGTTGATTTTGGTGTTTGAAATCCAAGTGGGGTTTTATGTTATCTCCTCAACACGGTGGGAGTGGACCTTTGGTTCTATGTGGTCAAGTGGAAGTGATTCTATTACCATTGTGATTTTGACATTCATGATGGTGCTGGATGATCCTTGTTGTTACCTTCTTCTTGTTCTTGTTGGAGACTTCCTCTTATCTTTAATATATTATATTGTAATTTATATTTAGTTATTATTAGATACCATGTGACTTGTGTAGTGGATGTTGTTTCATTGTGTATACCTTATGGTATTAGATCTATCTTTCTATTCATTCTTATATGATGATGTATATGTTATTCATTTTATTATGAGAAATTTTGTACTTATTGTTATTCTTAACAATTAATTAACTTATATAAATTATATGTCATGGAATCCTTAGGATTTGTAATCTATAAATAAGTTACATTTGCAAGTATGTATTGGCTTATGTTATATTTCTTTCTCTTGGTTATTCATTATTGTTTGTAAACTTCTAAGAAAAAAATATTTTGTAAACTTAGTAGCATGTTTAGGTTAATTTCTCCTTGGTTACCTGGTGGGGCATTACACACTTGAGGTGATGTAATTATCCTGTAGCATAGAAGTAGTTAGTTACATTTTAATTAGTATATGTTTAGTTATGCTTGTTAACTAGAGTAGTTCATCTTTTATTTAACTTCCTTGATATGATGCATGGTTAATTTAAGTTTTCAAGTTAATCTCTTGCATTGTTAATGTAGGTTTAGGTAATTAATATTATTATGGTAGTCCTTTTACTAATTAGTTAATTTTAGTTTATTCAGTTAACATTGATTGTGTCACTTGCAGCCACATTTTATTACCCACAACCAAAGCTACATGTGTTAGGATTAGCTTAGAATTCTTTAATGTACTTGTTTTCAGTTGAGTTTTGTGTTTGGTAGCTTCTAGATTGACTATGTTGTACTGACAATATAGGTCCCATCTAAGAAAATACATCCTTGGTCGATAACTTAATGAGTTTACATTGGGGTAAAAGGTTACTTAATTGAATATTAGTTACTTCCTTAGGACAATGTATTGAGTTGTCTACACTTACCAAGCATCCTTAATGAAAATCAGTCACTAGGTATCTACTTTTTTTCCCTCTTTGATGTTGCATTTGAAATGGCATTGCGTCAAAGAATAGGAAATACCCTAGAGTGTGAAGATGAAGATTAGCTAGGTCGTAGAGAAGCAATGACACTGAAAAGGGGATAAAAATATGTTTAAGGAAATATGCTATTAAGTTAATGCAAGTAAATAGAAAAAAATGCATACACAAACATATTATACCGTACACCTCTGATTGAGGTAAAATGGAGACAACCATATCCATTTTAATTTTCTATTTTTCTTATTAATGTGAAATACTCTCCTTTCAACACAACAATGATGTGAATGTATTGAACTCAAGGAAGGATAATATGCAAAATGAATTCTAAATGATGATTCTAAGATGGAGAGGGAATCAAAGATGGAATGAAAAATAGTGTGTGAATATCAAATGATTCCTAAATGTAAGATTGCTAGAAATATGATAGTAATGGATCTCTAGATTCAAAATAGAAAAATAACACTGCAATGATAAATATATTCTAATGTAAAACTAGCTTGAAAATAATAACTTGAGAGGGGATGCATTTGGATGGGGAAAGGGCTCTAATTTATAGGATTTTGAGAGAAATAGATAGTTATGATTTAATGGAAGTGGAGGGATAAGGTTTCATGAAGATGAGGTGGATACCATGTGGAAAGGAAAAGGACACATTAATCATGCAAGAGGTGAGGTGTTTCTCAAACATGTGTGAGAAACCTTGGGAAAGGTGAAAAAATGATAAGTAGACGTGTAGGGTGACTAGACATGTGTGAGACAATTTTAAATTGTAGGAAAAGGTTAATGAAGTCAGTAATGATAGAATTAGCCTAATTAATCAGGGATTAATTAGTAGGTGGTATTTATGAGGAAATAAAGGTATTAGGTTGTAGGTTTTAAGCTTAATTAATTAAATTTTAAGACAAGGGTGTATGGCATGTTTAATTAATTTAAATTAATTAAACATTAAGAAAAAGGTATAATGATATAATTAATTATTAATGGGAAAATAATAATTAATTTAATTTAATTAATTATAAGGCTGGGAAGGGTAATTAGCTAATATGAATTAATAAATTCATAAGGGAAAACATCTCCCCATAATCTATTCCTTCTTCTTGTGCATAGCCTTTGCTTACCAGCCTAGCTTTGTTTCTTGTGATTTGACCATGTTGATTCAGCTTATTACGAAATACCCACTTTGTCCCAATGACATTCTTATTTTCTGGTCTCAGCACCAGAGTCCAGGTATCATTCTACTCTATCTGGTCTATCTCTTCATTCATTGCTTCTATCCAATCTTCATTTTATAATGCCTCCTTTGTTGTCTTAGGCTCAAATTCACATAGTAAACATGTTGGATCTCTTGCCTTGCTTCTGGTCTGAATTCAAGTATCTTTATCTCCAATAATCTATTCATGCTTGTGATGTCTCCTTACATATTGTGCTAGAATAGGTTCTGCTCTCCTTTCATTTTGCTCATCAGGTTCACCAACAAGATTGTCAGATTCAACTTTTGAATGCTCGGTAACCTCTTCCTGATACTCAACAACTTCTTCTTCTCTCTTGACATTGTTATCCTGATGCTCGACATTTCTTACCTGAGACTCAACATCAGGTGCAGGTCTGTCACTTGCCTCTTCTTCCTCTATATACACAAAAGATCTGTAATCTTCTAGTTCTTTGTTATTGTCAGCTTCATTTTTCTCTGCATACTCATCAACTTTGACATTCACACTTTCCACAATTTTGTTAGTGTTAGAATTCAAACACTTATAAGCTTTACTTTTTGTGAATAGCCTAGGAATATACCCTCATCGCTTTTAGCATCAAATTTTCCATTTCTACTATCCTTTAATATGTAGCACTTACTTCCAAAAATTCTAAAGTACTTTACATTTAGTGCATACCCATGCCATAATTCATAAGGTGTTAGATTTGTACCTTTTTTGATCTGTACTCAGTTAAGAGTATAAATAGTTGTACTCACAGCTTCTTTCCAATACTTCTGTGCAACATTCTTTTCAATCATTAATGTCCTTGCACAATCCAATAGATTTGTTCCTTCTCTTTGCTATACCATTCTATGGAGGAGTTCTAGGTGCAAACATCTATCTTTTGATCCCTTTATCATTGCAAAATAGATTGAATTCATTTGATGTAAATTCTCCACCTCGGTTAGATCTCAGACACTTTAGGTTCTTACTTGTCTCTTTTTCAACCTTAGCCACATACCACTTAAAAAATTGAAAAGCATCAAATTTTTCCTTTAAGAACATTACATGCATCATTCTGGTATAATCATCAACAAACAGGATAAAATAGCTAGCACCACAATAGCTTTGTACACCCATCAGTCCAAAAAGGTCAATATGAACCAAATCTAAGATATTCTCAGAAGTAAAGGTTTTTCTCTTAAAACTAGACTTTGTCATCTTACCCAGCTGACATTCTTTGCACATTACATTCTTAGGTTTCTTCAATCTAGGTAGACCTCTCACTTTCTTTTTCTTGCTAATTTCTACCAGATTATCAAAGTTAACATGACATAGCCGCTTATGCCATAACCAAATATCATCAAGTTGTGCAATCATACAAGTTTCTTCAGATAGGTCTAGATAGAATAAATTACCTCTTGTCTGTTCTCCACTTCCAATCATTTCACCGGTGGCATCAAATATTTTGGCCTTCCTGTGATGAAATTCCACTCGGTAGCCAGTGCTATTAAGCTGTACAACACTTAGTAGATTATAGTTAAGACCCTCAACCCAATAAGAATTTTCACAAGTGATCTTATTAGTCAACTTAATCAATCATTTTCCTCTAACAGGACATGGTGCATCATTACCAAATTTCACACTCCTACCTTTATGATTATCTAAGGTATCCAACTTACTCTTAGCTCTAGTCATATGATGTGAACAACCACTATCAATAATTCATTTATCATTTTTGTTCACATAAGATATCAATGCAGTTTTCTCATCCTCGTTAGATTCATCTTTCATTGCAACATAGACAACCTCAATTTTAAAATCATCACTATCAGTGTTAGTCTCTTCTTCGGCAATGTACCAGGATTTCTTACCTTTTCCTTTGTAGTCCTTGTATCTATGGTAACCTCTATCTTATATTTTGTCTTTATGATTGCTGTCTCTTTCTTCATCCTTATTATTCCTATCAGGACATCTAGTAGCTATATGACCAACTTTATTACATGAAAAACATATAACAAAGAGTTTACCTTTGTACCTTCCTTTTCCCCTTTTTAGTCTTCTAGCCATAAGAGCTTCTAGATCCTCAAGTTCTTCATCAGATGTGTCACTGTCACTTTCACTTTCACTTTCACTGATGCATCTTTCTTTTTCCTTCTTTGACTTACTCATAACCATTTGTGACTTAAAAGCAGATTCAATATTACCAACTGTGAAGTTTTCATAATTAGAAAGTTCAAAAGTAGTAAGCTTACCAACCAAACTTTCTAAAGTAAGAGCATTAGTAGAGTTACATCCAGATTCCTGAATTGCAGAAATTTTGATTGCATAGATAGAAGGCAGAGTTCTCAATACTTTTCCTATTACAGTTTCATCCTCAATAGTTCCATTTTCTCCTCTAATGGCATTTACAACTTCTTTTATTTTACCACAATATTGTGCAATATTCTCACCTTGCATTCTCATTTCATCAAATTTACCTCTTAGGCTCTCGACTTTTGCTCTCGACACATTTATGTCACCACCATAAATGTTTGCAAGGGTGTCCCACATTTGCTTTGTAGTACTGCAGTCTTTGATGTCTTCAAATTTTGGATAACTTAGGGTAGATGCAATCGCCAACATTGCTTGGTTGTGCTCTTGTTTAGCTTTCATTTCCTCGACAATCAGAGGTGCAACAGGTGTGACATAGTCATGCTCAATGTAATACTTTGCAGAATCACCAATACCGGCCAGATGCAGCTTCATCAAGATTTTCCATGCAAGAAAGTTTTCCTTATTTAGCTTTGGTACCTCCTTCTTATACATCTTGATCATTTGCTTCAAGTACCTTCAAACTTTTTCTCTATAAGCACCAACATCTCTGATACCAATTGTTAATATGATTTAGAACAACAAAGAGGGGGGGTGAATTAGTTGTTCTTAGGTCCATATATATAAAAACAAACTTCAAACTCTTCAACAAATTAGATGTAATAACCAACCCCTACTTGGTCATTATTGATTGCATAACAGAAACATATAACAGTGCAGTCCACTTATCCAATAACATCTAACTTGTAAAACACATAAATGTTCAAACCAAAACATTCACAAAAGTATCAACACCAGGATTTATAGTGGAAACCCAATTTGGGAAAAACCACTTTGTAATATGTTACTATTATGTTCACTCTTCTGAAGTGAGCTCGGTGAAAAGCCAACCCTGTCAAAGGTTACAAACACACTATCAGGTGTGACCCGGTTAAAGGATTTAAACCACTCTGTTATAGGACTTACATACACTCCATTAGAATGCAACCTTGTTCAAAGGATTTATACCTATGACTATTAGGCTAACCTTTGTTAAAAGGATTTTGACTATTACAATGGTTAGAAAGTAGCAGTAGTATTGATCTAAAAAACATACAACTCACTTTGCAAATATCAAATCCAATTCCGTACACATATGATGGCTTACTGACTATGAACCTTTTCCATCACCATCACTGATCTACTCAGAACTCTCTTCAAGAAATCACAACACTTCTCCTTCAGCCTTCTTTTCTTAGACAGTCAATAACATCAACAATACTTCTAGCATCTACTCCTTCCTCTTTCAACCTCTCGCTTAGGTTTCCTTAATACTACCTCTATTAGGTCAATACATCTTTTGCTGCTTAATCTCCTTCGTAGATCTTAGGGTTAGGTTAGATTCATTGAATCCATCCTACATTATGTTCTTTGGCTATCCTTCTAGAAATATCTCAAATCTCTTAAAAGATTTACAATAAAACATTTTACAGTGCATTAAATGCTTTCATACAATCAATAAATAAAGTCAACATGTTTTACATAATCCAAGAATTCAACGATGTCGGCTAGAAATCTGAATTCTTCCTCAAATGCAAAATACTGACACTCAGTCAATACTGTGTTCAACTTCTCGGTCTTCTCTAGAAAGCTCGGTCACCACATAAACTATTCCCTCAGCTAACATTGTCTTCCTCAACAATTAACTGGTGTTTGGTCAACATTAATTTTACTTGGCATATACTAGCTCGGTCAACACAAAAAACACTTGGCTTAAACTATATATGATCACTTTTTCTCAGTTAAGCCTACCAGTTTAGTCTTCATTCTTACTTAGATAAACAATACATTGTCTTATCATTGTGCCACATAATCAAGTACTCATTGAAGTATCAAGATAACTCAACCTTTCCTTAGGTGATGTTGTTACCAACCTTGCCTATCCCCTTAGCAACCCTCAAATAGATATAGTACTTTCTTAAATAGAGATAGTCTTACCAGTTAAGGTTTGACATCAATGGCAGTACAACAATTGCTTCAATTGCAGTTTCCAACAAATAACACTACAATGGTAAATTTATTCTACTAGGATACTAGCATGATAACAATAGCCTAAGAGTGGATTTCTTTGGATGGGTAAAAGGCTCCAATTTGTAGGATTTTAAGAGAAATGGATACTTGAGATTTAATAGAAATGAAGAGCTAGGATTTCATAGATGAGGTGGATTCCATGTGGCAAGGAAAGGAAGGACAAGCTAATCATGCAAGAGGTGAGGTGTTTCCCACATGTGTGAGAAACCTTGGGAAAAGGTGAAAAAATGACAAGTGGAGATAAGTATAAGAGTAGGGTGGTTACACATGTCTTAGTAGTGTGGTCATTTATGAGAAAAGTGGCCATAGGTGGGGAGAAATGGAAGAGCAGGATAGATAAAGGTGGCTACACATGTGGGAGACAATTTTAAATTGTAGGAAAAGGTTAACAAAGTTAGGAATGATAAAATTAGCCTAATTAATCAAGGATTAATTAGTGGGTAGGATTCAAGAGGAAATAAAGGTGTTAGGTTGTAGGTTAAGTTTAATTCATTAGAATTAATTAGACTTTAGGAAAAGGGTGTAGGGTATGTTCAATTAATTCAAATTAATTAAATATTAAGAAATAGGCATGCTAATATAATTATTTATTTATATTAATGAGAAAATAATAATTAATTAAATTAAAATGGGGCTGACCACTTAGTGTGTTGGTTAATTGGTGTTGTTGTTGTCCCCGCCTAGGTTCAAACTCCTATTGGGACATTGTGTTGAGCCTTCACTGATCCTATGTGCTCATAGATTTGGGCCTCAACTTTGTAATAAGGGGATGAGGTCCCCTATTTGTAGCCTCAGTGGTTCATAGCTCTAGGTCAAAATAATTTCATCTGGAGTCAAAAGGCGTTCTGTGCCAGCATCACTAGTAAAGTTAAAAAGTTTACTAGGCATTTAAAAAAATAAAATTAATTGAATAAAATTAAATTGAATATAATATCATGAAGGATAATTGGATAATATGAATTAATAAATTAATAAGGGATGGTTTAGGAATCTACACTCTAACCTCATATTTATTAGTGGCATTTGGATCAAGCCTTATTATTTAATGTAGGTCTTTTGGTGGACTACCCTTCTTGGGCATATGTTTGGTTACTTTGATGGTTGTATGGCCTCTATTTTGAACCCCCTATTTTGGTTTGGGACTCCCATATATGCCTACATTGGTAGTGTTTTTGTGGTATTGGTTGTACTTGTCCTCTAACAGTGTTCATTGATGTGGAGGGTTATGCTACTTCCTTCCTTGTTCCTAGTAAAGGAAGTTTTTGGGGCTCAATGAAAGTTGTTGAGTGTATGGATGCGGTGGCTAAGTTTTTTGGGTGGTGAATTCTAGGTTTGGGGGTATCCTTGGGTGCTTTCCTAGTCTCCAACCTTTGTGTAATTTGGGCTCCTCTAACCTGCTTTGAGGGATTTTTTTAAGGATAGATTTGTGTTCCCTACTCACATATAGTGTCTCCTTCCTCTTGTTGAATTGTTGATGGTGGAGATTACTTTGTCTAGTTTCTATGTTCTTTGATGCAGGGCATCCATGTTGCTCAAAAAATAAATTTTAAAATCCATCCCCCTCTCTTGTGCATTAAAAATAAAGAAAGAGGAGACTAAAATTAGTAAACAAAGAAGTGAATTTTTAGTAATGTATGGGAGATGGAGAGTCTCTTTTAATGAATTTTTTTCAAGGTATCTTTGGTGGGGGTTTCATAACAATTTAGGGGGGGGGAGAAGTTATGATTTTTTTGGAGGTATGAGAATAGACCATAGAAATCAATTTATTTTGGGAAGCCAATCCTAGTATTCCTATTATCTAAATCTAATTCAACTTCAATAAGAATTCTAATGAGTTTGTTTGTATACGTTGATGTTTGAATCTATCAAATTTATTACTGTAGATCAGATTGCTTGTGTGTTTCAAGTGTTTTCTATTGTATTTGTGAGGGATGGCTCAAAAATGTCATCTTTCACCTTGGTTGATGTTGTCGCTAATCTTCTAGATGTAGTATCAAAAATAGGGTTAGTTGGGGTCCTACCTTCGAGAAGATGGAAGGATGCCATAAGTTGTTTTGAAGTAGAGTTTATTGGTGTAAGTGATGGAGTTTCTTATGGACTTTTGTTGTAGGCCTATTGTGCTAGTGGATATCATGTACTTGTGGTGACCAAAGGTGTGTGTAGGCTATAGTGGTGACATATTCTATATGGGACCTATGGGCCCTATTGGAGGCTCCAGTGAAGTATGTTGGGTCCCTTCCCTTGATGGGGAGTCACAATTCCTCTATGGTTGGATATATTTTTGGTAGAGATATTTAATGCTAGAGGGTTATGATCCATCATGAGGCTAGTATTTGTCTGTGTACAATTTTTAGAGGTCATGCCTTGTCCATTTATGATGGAATGAGATGTATTAAAGTGGAGTACACTAATGTTGTTCACCTAGTTCTAGGGAATGTTGAAGATGTCGTCTTGTATCCCCATGTTGATGGGATTTCTCCCTTGTGGGATGATTAGATCTTTACTATTGTCTTGGGTGTCCAATAATTATTTCTACTAAGTGGGTAATTGTCTCATCTCAATAATTATGGACTTTAAGGGAACCATTTTGGGAGCCTAGTTGGACATAATCTAATTTTTTACCCCAAATGCCCCTATTGAGGTGGAGTCACTTGGGTTATTCTTACACTCATAATATTTATATTGATGTGGTACATTTGGTTCTACTTGCACTTATCATAGTCCTATGGAGGTGGGTGTTATGTCTGTAGGGAAGGTGGTGGTTTTATTCTAGTGGATGAAGTCGTGGTGCTCCAAGTTGGGGCCTTAGATTTGTCAATGGTTATTTTGTCTCTCCTAGAGGTGGAGAATGTGTGATTATCCCTACGTGACCACTCAAGGTCTCCATTGGAGGTGGAAATAGTGTGTTTTTCAAGATCCTTATTGTTGTCTTTTATTGAGGTGGAGACATTTTTGGATTTTGAGGTCTCTTAAAGATGAGGTTCTTGGCCTTCTTGGATCCTTCCTAAGTAGTTTATATGTGGTGGTTGGGTTTGGTGGTTAGTTTCCCCACTATTGTGGATTATTTTTAATTTTTTTCTTAGTTTGTAAGTAGCCTTTTGGAAAGGTGTTATTAATGGTTTGGTTTTATTGTATGTTGTAAGAAACTAATTGTGGCCTCTTATTATGTAAGTAGCATTTTGGTTGTGTTCTCTTAATGATCTATTTGACCCGTATGTTGTAAGTGTTACTCCTAAGAGAATTAATGGTTTTCATTAGTATTATTAAGTCATATAGTGGGTAAAGGAGACAAGATAGGTCAATTGGTCAATACAGAGATCCTAGACACTGAGTAGAATACAAGTTAAAGCACTACATTAACCGAATATAGTTTTGACCAAGTACTCTTACCGAGCTAGATGATTATCGAGTACTAAGCATAGTAGTCACCAAGAATTCATATGTATTAAGAACCTATTAATTATTGAGTGATGAATGTAGTGTACACTGAGTGAAACAAACTTCAAGGAAAACGGTTTACACCAATTAGAAAATGGTTTACCAAGATTGAGATGAAATTAAATGTGGATGTAATCATTTAATTATTGATGATTCCTATGTGTTGGGTTATTGTTTAGGTTTTTTGAGTTGTGTCACTATTTGTTCTTAGTGACAAGGAATTTGTGCCTGTGTTTCCCATAGTTCTCTATTCCCGGGAGAATTCTCAAAATTGTTTGAGTCTCAAAGAAATCATGTGTCAATAATGCTTGAAATCTTATGCCCTAGGTCTTGTTTGCCTTTGGTAGGGTTTTATTTTTTAAATTTACTTGGTCATGCCCTAAATATTATGTTTCAGTATTACCTTTTCATGGCACTTAAGTTCTCATTATGCATGAGGTTATTATTTCTCTTTTGTATCTCTCAATCTCAAAATTTTGAGTGTTAAGTCTTAAAGATCTAGAGATTGGGTGACTAGATAAAAGCTTAACTATCATAAGGTTATCTCTGAATCTCTTAATGATTGATAGTTAATTCCTTTTATTTGGTGATTTGGTGACAAAGCTTTCTCCAAGTCTCATGACATTTGGTAGTCATGTCCTAACATTCAGCAATTCAACGACACGATTATCTCCTGGTCTCCAAATGTTTGGCAGTTAGTTCTTCTGGTCCAGTAATCTGGAGCAATGGTCTTCTCCAGATCTCATAAGGTTTTAGTTAAATCATGTAACATTTGGAGATCAAGCAATAAAGGTAATCGACTTAACAAGAAACAGTTATCTCTAAATCTCATGATGTGACGGTGAAGTCTAAGTGAATTTGGAGATTGAGCGATAAGGTGTATAACTTGACATGTTGCGGTTACCTCCTGATCCCATAAAGATTTATGTTAAGTTGTTTACATCTAGTGACCTAGTGAAGAGGTAATCTCCAAATCTCATAATGAAGTAGCTATGTTATAAGTTATCTAGAGATTCGGTGAAAAAGGTTAAAAGAATAAGGCAGACGGTTATCTCCCAATCTCATAAAGTCATAGTTAAGTCTTGAAATATCTAGAGATTGGGTGATAGCCATAGATGATGAAAAAGATCAAGGGCTAGCGCTTAATCTCAAGAACCTGCCAGGGTTAAGTAAAATATTCAGTGCATTAGAGATAGGCTTATCTCTCAATCTCGGAATAGAACTAGGGTTAAAGAAAATATTAAGAGATTACGAGATATGTCTTATTCTCTCATTCTCGAGATGTAACCATAGTCAAGCCTAGTATTCAGAGATCATGAGATAATGGTTTCTGTGCAATGTCCATATGCTCTATGGTTAAGTTCTCATAGCGATGAAAGAAAAAGGTGATCCTAACATGGAAAATACTTTTTTGAGTTGGAAAAAAGTGAATGAAATGGCCAATCAGATTCCATCTGGGGTTTTTTGACAGACCTCGAGGACTTTAAGGCATAAAAGTGTAATCATGGCCTTTCACTTTCTTTCCAAAAATTGAATGTACCTGCCAACTTCATACCCTACGACTAGCCTAGTTTTGAATTTGGTTACACAAAAAGTGAATGTTGAGGTGATTGAGAAAATATTTTTTGCGATGTAGACAAGTTCTCTACATTCAGTGATAAAGGCTATAAAGACAAGATGCTATTTATTTACACTTATTAGATTTTTTAGCAAGCATTGAGAAGAAGAGCAGTTGAAAATTTTGAAGAGCTTATTTCAGAGAAAAGAGTAATTTAGAGCCAACAAGATGAGTCAACCAGAATCAAGCTGGGTCTCATCTAGTGAGGGGGTGAAGGAACAAGGAGAAGAGCAGAAAGGAAAACATAATTTCTCAAAAGAATTTATCACTCTACTCCAAGGGTCTATGGAGAATAAGGTTAGTGATGAAATTTTCTTAGATTCTATGGTTAATTGTAGAGACCCAATTATCCCTTCTTGCTCACGGTATCACCTGTTTAACTACTTTTATAGAAATTGGGTTAAAAAAATCCCAGTATGTAATGTCTGGAAGTTAGGCATGGTGAAGCTTATTATTCCTGATGTTTTTCTAGATGTAGACTTATTAATTGAATTGGCCAAGAATTACGACCCTGTATCAAAAATCATTAGGAAAAGTGACCAATCTTCCCTAGTCACTCTTGACAGGGGGTCATTCATGAAAGCCTTTGGTGCCTATGCTTCTTCCTCTATAGAGATTGATTTAAGAAAAGAAAAGGAGAAGTATGCGAAACAAATAAATTTGGTGAAGTCCCATGTTATCCATTTTATGCCAAAAATAGGAAAGTACATGGTTCCTCTTCCAAGCCATATTAATGCAACATATGAGTTCAAGAGCCTTTATTTTTATATGAAATATTTGGCATATGGATTATGTAGAGTGTTGGGGATGGATGGAGATGAAGAGAGGATGCCTGTAGAATTGTTGATGATCATTTTGGATATCTAGAACTCCCATGTCAGGACCGACTTTGATTACATCCAGTATGTAATAGACATGATGCATGAGGGTTTGATGAGCATTAGAGAAGACAATCAACACAAGTTCATGCATTATTCTTTGTTGATGCACTTAATTTTGTTCCACAATATTAACCATCTGGATGTGAACATGCTGAGACCTAGGACAATGGTTAATGGTCAACCAAACCTAGTACAACTATGGTTGAGGGTTTGGAACTACACGTCTAATGAGCATGAATTCTATGGATTCTAGAATTGGATTGTTAATCCAATTCTCAATTTGATGGGAAAAATAATTGTAAGAATCCCTGTTAAGGTGCTTAGGATTCTAAGGCCTCATGAATATGTTGACAAATGGCCTCTTGACCATAATTAGGGAGAATTTTATTTGGGCAAGACCTTCACACTGATCAGAGTCTATGGTTTCCCCTAGCCCCCACATATACTCCCAAAATTTGTGCCACCAAGGGTTTCTCTTATGGAGTTTATTTGGCAATTAGTTTGGATAGACAAGGAGCACCTAGCACCACACAGAAAGGGGACCTTCACCCCTAAAAAATTCAAAGTAAAAAATTTCACAATTAGAAAGAGGGCTCTGCCTGAGCTCAATAAGTGGTTGAATCATTCCAAAATGAGCTCAGTTTCATATAGGTATGTTGATCCTGAGGACTTCATAAAAAAGTGCCAAGAATTTTCTCATTCCTAGAATTGGTGCTAGTAAAGACCATGATGGATGTGATGAGGAAGATATCACCATAAATATCCTGGATGAAGAAGAGATTGAGTGCAGGTTAGGAAAAATCTGGGACTTGAAGAACTTAGAGGCTCAATTAAAGAAGGTAGGAGTTTCCTTTGGAGGATTCTTCTGAGGCCTCCCATATATTACAAGAATAAATAAGATGATAGAGATGTATGCCACTCTATACAACCAACTTGAGGCATAGTTGGATAAAAAAATGGAAATCCATAGGGAGTATTCATCTTCAGAATATGAAGAAGATAGCAAGGAGTCATATGAGCAAGATAGCCCCTCCTTAGGTGAATGAGCCTCCTGTTCAAGAACAAGAACAAGGTTCCCTACAGATAGAGGTAAAAAATGGGCCTCCTTAGAAAAGACATAGAGTTGAAATAGGGGAGCCATCCAAGAAAAGGGTTGATAGAGTTTCTACCCTAGTACCAGGTGATAGGGCTTATTATTATCAAATGAGGAAGAGCATAAGGGAGGAGAAGAAAATTAAGACTCAAGAGGAAGTGGAGTTTCCCTTCCAAATGTGTAAGGATGAAATGGAACTATATCAAGAAGAATTTCTTAGTGATGATGAATTCATCAAAGGGGATGAATTCAAAAATTTCCTCATTTGGAAGAAGCAACAAGAAATAGGCAATCAACTCCAAGTAATAGATGGAACTAATTCTAATAATGAGGCTCTGCAAGCCCTAGCTACATATGATCCCAACTCTGAAAGTATTTATGTTGAGGAGGCTAGGAAGATGGTAAAGTCAAGTGGGATGCTTCTTGTCCCAAGATGGGATCTGGCTTTGACCTTTATCATTGACTAAATCAGAAGGCAACCAAAAGCCCAATTGTCTTATGCGACACAGATATGAGAGATGATCAAGGGATGTGAATATGATCCAAGATCTAAAATATTAGCTATGTGGTCTCTAGCTCTGAGAACACATAAGCCTTCTTTGGTTTGTGTTTTAGAAAAGATGGAGGGACAAAAGATTATATGGACTGTGCATAATACAATTGACCTTGAAATCTCCAAGGCTGTTACACACTTCACCCATCTTAATGAGGCTAAAACTACACAACTCTCTAACAGATATGGGAAATTGTTTGATGAGACTATGGCACTAAAAAAGGACAGAGAGAAAGGCCTGATGAAGATTAAGGTTCTGGAGGAAGAAATTGAGGACTTAAAATTCAAGCTAGAAGAATCATCAAAGGCCATTCCCCCTCTAGTTCCTGAAATTAAAGGTTGTTGTGCCTCCAATGACAGAAGACCCTCATGTGCTAATTAAAAAATATGACAAGGATAAACATGAGGTGGCACTTGGTGCCCTAGCAAGTATTATGAAACATAGGTATGAGGTAATAAAGGGAAAAATGGGTTCAATTCATGAATCATTCCAAGTGTTGCATAAGATCAATGAAGATGTCAAGACTACAATGGTCACTTTGGAGCCATTATTTAGCACGTGGTTTGGCAGGGGCTCATTATTTGAAAAGTTGGAAATGTTGCAGCCTCATAGGCCTGATATCCCAGAGTCAATTGGCCAAGTTGGAGAAATGATAGAGTTAATTGGTATAACTTTGTCCTTTTTTCCAAGGAAAGGAAAATTATATTAGACCAAAGATGGATATGTGTAGACCTGATTTTAAAAAATACATGCTTCCAATACATAAGGAAGATAGTGATATCAAGAGTGTTGAGGAGTGGAAGAGTGATATGAATGCATTGCTGGTAGGGCATGAGTCCTTTTTGAGTGAATATGGTACTTTGGACATGAACATGTTTAATCATGTCGTGGATGACATGTTCGAAGTTGAAACTGATTGCACAAAGTTTTTTACTGACACTAAGGCCATAACCGCTTCCAAATGGGATGGATAGGTGAAGCAAATTCAAAGCTTAAGGTACTTCAAGTGGCCAATAGAAGATGAAGTTACATTATGGGACAAGAGTATGAAGCCCAAAAAGAAGAAACCAACTACAATTGATCTGGAGGCAATAGAGGAGGACTGAGCTACACATGGCACTTGATCCTTGAGTACAGGGAGGGTAATTATCAAAAAGAGGATAATGTAAGTTAGCCGATTAGGTGGTCATTATTCATAGAACTTTCATAAATTACCTTGAACATCTACAGACAAGGGTGCCACCTGTGAAGATTCAGAATGAGTACAAGAAGATATTTAGGCTTTTGTCTCCATTTATGTTATTGATGTAGTCTATTTTTGTCTTCTAGTGTCTATCACTTTCCTAGCCATCCAAAGTTTGTTGCATCCTTTCCCAAAGGATTCCAAGATGGCTAGTGATTGATATAAATAGAAAGTTTTATTTTGTAAAAAGGGATGGTGAAATTACAATTGTAAAGAGAGTTCTAGATTTTGAGTCTTGTTCTAAGAATTTTTGTCATTTTGAATGTATTGATACAAAGATATTTTAATAAAAATATATCAGAACTCCTTTGCACATTTATGTTATCTTCTTGTATCTATCTTGATTTTTTATGTGTTAAATTTGTAAAGCACTTTTAGTGCATCGTTTAGAAGGTAGATTGTGAGAATAGTCTTAAATTTTTTTCAAGGGAAGGGTAATTCTTAAGGGTAATTTAAGAGGGTTTAAGATTCATGCAAGAATTTGATGTTTGAATGTGAAAATGAGAGAATGATTTGTAAGGCACTTTGTTTGGGCTCTAGGTATGTTTAATTTGATAGATTTTTGTAGATCTATGTTCTTTTGACTCTTTTCCCTAGGATTTGGTGTTGGTATGTACTTAATTTGCAGCTATCATCATCAAAAACTTAAATGACAATTTATCTTTTATATATGTTTGAAGAACTTAGATGATTATGTTTGTGTTAAGGATACAAATAATTGTTGTGATTCTTTGAAGAACTGAATCTGTTAGGTACACCTGCCTGAGCTTGAAGCTCGAAGAGAAGAGGGGTATGAATCCTTAGTACCTTAGTGGTTGATATTGTTAGATGCATCTTTTGGGTCTATAGAGTTATACATCAAAATTTAAAATTAACATCTGCAATCATTTCAAGCACTAACACTATGTAAAGATGATCTAGGTTAATCATTTGAACCGTTGATCTTAGGTTGTCTAGGATGGTATAAAAACCCTAATTAGGTCAAATCACTTTGATATAAATATTGTATTGATGTCATTTTGACATGTATCACACATGAAATAGCTTCCATTGGGAGACATCTGAAGATCAGACAGGGTTAAGTTTTGAATAATTGATAGTTTATCAAAAACAAAAGGCTACCAAGCAGTATTTAGAGAAGAGATCAATCACATTGAGGTGATAACTGTTAAGTGCATAACATATCTAAAATCAAGAAATATTACTTTCTATCTACAGATCAATTTTTACTGTTACTTTTTAACCATTTTAGCAGACCTTAAATCTCTTAATAGAGTGGACTTAACAGTCTTTTTGTAAAATCTCTTAACCAAGTGCACACTTAATTGTGTTGCTAAAATACTCTTACTAGATAAATCTATCTGATCTTATTGTTACTCCTAACAGGTTAAGATCACCAGAAGTGATCAAATATTTGTAGCCTTAACCAACAACTTTGTTACTATAGTAATGAAGCTTTGTGGGTGTCATCCCCACCATAGTTTTAACCTTCTAACAAAGGTTTCTGCGATACCAAAATACATGTGTTATGTGTATGAAGTTTCATGTTTTCATATTTGATTAGATTACATGCATTTACATTTCAGTCATGTTATTGGATGTATGGTGAATGTGAATGATACAGTCAATTATTGATTTACATGTTTATAAGGATTCAATTGAAATTTTTTTAAGGGTAATGATTCACCCCTTCCCTCTCAGTACACACCTTTCCATAATTCCAACAATTGGTATTATAGCTAGTTCTCTTGTTGAGGAAGTTTAATCACTGAAGAGAATGATCTTAAGGCTAGAGAGGTATAAGCTTGACAAGACTGTTGAAAATAAAAAATTGTAGATGTAGATTCTCATAGAACAATTCAAGGAAGCCAAATCAAAACTAAGAGAGTTACTAGTCTAAAGGAAGGAAATGGAATTTCAGTTAAATGAGATTGATTATCAGGAAGAAGAGATATAAGATCCATTTGAAGGATTTGGATCTGGATCTAGAAGTATATCTAATGCATCTGAAGGAACCATATCAGATCTATCTGAAAAGAATAAATATCTTACTGATCAAGTAAAAGTATTCCAAATTGGTCAAGAGACTCAAATGGTAAGAATGATTGATGTCATGAACAATACAAGACAAGATAAACAAGAAAGGAACATGGCTATTGAAGATAGAAGATAAATGACTAAAAAGTTTGAAGAAAATGAATCTAAGATATTGAGACTCACCGAGAATCATTTTGAGATTTCCAATCAGATGGTTGTCATGAGTTAGGAAATCAATCGAGTGAATAGTGAGCTTACTAGAAAACTGGAAGACATCTATGAATTAAGATAAGAAAATGAAAGATTGAAGAATGAAGTGAAACTTCAACAATCACATAATGATATGATAAAGAAAGTTGAAGAAAGAACTAAAAGGATGGATGAATTCCTAAATAGTCAAAGAATACTTGACAACACTATTGGTTTAGGCTATACCGAGAAGGGAGAGTCATCAAGAAAAGCTAAACAAAAGAATACCTATGCACAACCAAGGCTAAAGAAGCTCTTATGCTATCACTATGGAAAACCAGGCCACACATCAAATGTTTGCAGAAGCAAAGAAAAAGGTATTCCTAAATCCACTCCTACATTTGATAGTTATTGTTACAACTACAACAAGTATGGACATCAAGCACATGAGTGTAGATCAAAGCTGAATAAGTCACCTAAGAAACACTACATGGAAAAGCATTGTCACACTTTCAACATGCATGGACATATATCATAGGAATGTAGGACAAAAATGAAGCAAGTCTAGAAACTGAAAAGAGAAAATAAGACATATCAACCGAGAAGGCAAGGTAATGCATATACTTGGGATTACAACACTTGGATTAGTTGTACAACATGTGGTAGATATGGACATATAGGAGAAAACTACATGAGAATGCATTGGAGAGGAAGATCTCAAAATTGGACAAAGTTGGGAATTGCATGTTTGCACTATCACAAGGTCGCTCATTTAAGAAAAGACTACAAAGACCGAGCACCAGAGGTTAATGTTAATAAAAATGGATACACCATTTAATAAATCATGAGGATAAGGAATCGAATGTGGAGAATAGAAACATATGATAATGCTGAAACAAGAACAATAGTTGGTGACATCTCATCCTTTGGGTTAGGTGATCTCACCATGTCCACCTAAGAAATTCAAGTAAGTATGGAACTAAATTTTAATCAGTTATATCTTACAATAGTTCCTTATATCTATTGAATGAATACCAAATCAGAATGAAATAAGATGTGCTAGGTAGTTATATGTTTTGAGAATTAAGTGTGTATAGTCGGTAAAAGCATGACCAAGTGAAATTTTTTTAGTTGGTGAAAGTGTCAAGGTTAACCGAGTTGAAGAATCAATTGAGAAATGTTTAGTGTTAACTGAGCTAAAGTTTCAAAGAGATAACTGAACATCTTTGTATTAACCGAGTTGTGGTAGGTAATGCATTTATTGCAAAAATTTGAGTGGGAAAAGGATTTTTAGGTATAAATAAGCATCAAAGAAAGTCATTTTACCACATAGGGAACAAGAGCATAACTAGAATGATTTGAGAGAATTTGTGTAAAGATTTTTTTTGAGCATTTCACAGAGATTCAAGCAAATCCGGAGCCATTTGTTATCATTTCAAGTAAGTTCTTTGCAACCGAGTTATTTTCTTGAAGATTTTGTGAAGCCCTAAATTTGTTAAATCAATGGC
The DNA here is from genome assembly GCA_027943335.1 of Chamaecyparis obtusa. Taxonomy (NCBI): domain Eukaryota; kingdom Viridiplantae; phylum Streptophyta; class Pinopsida; order Cupressales; family Cupressaceae; genus Chamaecyparis; species Chamaecyparis obtusa. Next base: position 3,643,902 of record BSBK01000898.1, read on the forward strand.
ATCCTCATCCAAGTCTGCGAAATCCAAGACTGAAAGTGATAAGAAGGTCACATTGATTAAGTCAAAAACATATGAAGAACCCAAATACAAATTGCACCCCGAGATTGAAAAGTTGATAAAAAAGGCACATTTTCAAGCATACCACCTAGGGTTTTATTAGTTCAGGATATATGTTCTTACCTCCACTGCAAGATAAGAAAAATTAGAGATTTTGAGCTTCAATCTACATACCAAGAATTGTGCTAGGATGGAAAGCTAAAAGATTATCACACCCACCTGGAAATCAAAGGTCTAACAAATGCCCTTCATTTCTCAAAGGAGTTTAAGATTGAATGGATTAGGGTTGTACTTAGCCATGTTCACGAAGGCAAGATGTGGTTGGAAAAACTAGTTAAAATTACTAAAGATGTTGTCCAAATGGTTACCGGTTAACCTACAAATGATAAGGTAAAATCCCTCAGAAACCCACAGAGAGCAAAGACCGAGAAACTAATAGGAGCCGAGTGGGATGGTAGATGCATGAGGATCAACACAATCACCGATCCATGAAAAAGATTTCAAGCCTATGTTATTGGTTATAAGATTTTTCAATCAAGCAAGCCCAACAGTATCCCATGTAGAGTAATGGACATAGCATATAAGATTTTCAAGAAAGGTTTACAGTTAGACCTTTTTAAGCTCTTGCTAAAGCAACTTGAGGAGAACATGAGGACTATCCATGTTGTAAAGACTAACACTTGTAAGTTTGGTTCACTACTTGTTTGTACATTTTTCTACTTGAAAAACTATTTCCTATTTGTCGGTAATGTTGAGTGGGATGTTAAATGACCGATCACCATCTAAATCAGAGAATTCATTAAGAATTTAGGTTACAATTTTGAGGCTGTGATGGATGATTATTTTGGAAATTTTAAAGAAAGAATGCATAAAAGGAGCAAGATACCTGTACAATTAGTTAAAAATCACAAGGAGGATATGTGTTTTCTGGTGGACACTGACACTACATTGATTAAGGAAGTTGAGCCATGAACTGCATGGGTACCCCCAATGGGCTATGCATTCGATATTGATCCACCCTCTAGGTCAATAAAGGCACTACTAGCCAAGCCCAAAGATCCCAAAACTACTAGGTTTAGAACCTATGAAGAAGCAAAGATAAGAATAAAAATGGACTTAGTTGGAGTGAAGGTTAGCACAAAATCCAAGGTTATGATGGATACCTTAGCTAAGAAATTTGGTGAAGAAGAATAGGAAGCAACAAAGAAGATGATTGAAGAAGCAACTAAGGAACAACTTCTAATAGGTAATAGCGAACATGAAGAGGAGACCGAGTTAGACAAAGAACTACAAGCTGCACTGGTGAAGGACAAAGGGAAGAGAAAACAAGCTGAGACCCCTACCCAAGTAAGGAAAAGTTCCTCTATAGGTGTTTCTCCACCCCTAAAATGAGGAATAGAAAAAATCACATGACCTAATCCTACAAAAACATATCAGAAAAAGAGAGGTGCACAAGCCACCACTGAGAAACTGAAGAAGAGAAGAAGACTAATAAGAGGTAAGGATGATATTGACTCTGAAGAAGAAGATGATAAAAGTCAATTCAAAGTCGTTGTAAATAAAGGACAATCAATTGATGAGCTAGTTGAGAACATAAAGGAAATGGGTAGAATAGGTCACCCCAAGATGAATCGATATGTACATATGTCAACCGAGGATCAGGAGAAAATAGAGGAGGAAATCATTAGCATGATGATTAAATTCAGAAGATTACCTGTTGAATTTGTAAAATACATTCCTAAGGAGCTCCACGAGAAGGTATCAGTAAGATGGACCTATGTCTTTCATACTGAGAAGGAAACGAGAAAATGTTCATTAACGTTGGCAATGCCTAATCTCTCTGAAATATAAATTAAAGACTTCATGAAATAGTATGCCAATAGATTTCTAATGAAAGACAAATAATTAAAAATATTGGAAGGAAAACTAGAAGAAGTTGATGAAAACAACAAAGTTTTGTAGACTAAAATTTTGGATTCAAAGGCTGAAGCAGACAAAACTACACTACTAATAATACCCGAGCATAAAGTAAAAGGTAAAGGAAAAGGGGTACATTCAGATGATCTAGATATTGCTACTAAAGAGCCTATCCATATATTTGATACTGAAATACAAGATGAGACTTATGCCAAAGATTTCTATTTGGAAGGATATATTGAAGAAGAAAAATAGGATACTCCTGAGCAGCTAGTAACAACCAGGAATGATGAAGTAATAATAGAAGATATTAGTGATGGAGATCCTGATGATGAAGAAAATAATGATGAACATATCACCGTAGTTGTAGAAAATACCAAGGAAGAAAGACCTAGTGAGGTAGAAACAATAAACATACCGAGTAAGTTACTGATATTGGTGCAAGCCATCGATATTTCCACTAAAGGGAAACCGGAGGAACAGACACCCGAGAAACAAAAGGACACCATCGAAGGATAGGGTGAAGAAGGACTGAAGGAGACAAATGAGCCTGAAAGAAAAGAGGCAGAAAATAAAGAACCTACAACCAAAACAAATGTAGATACTTTTACAACTGACATAAGGCAAGAAGCCCAAGGACCTCAGACCAAGGGAACAATCAAAGGGAAGGATAATGAAGAAAGTGTTTCAATTGAGCAAGAAAATTCTAATCGAGAGAAAAAATTTCTAGTACCTTATGGGAAATCTACCACTTCAAGAACTCAGGAGAAGAAGAAAAAGAAGAAACATGGTAAGGGTATAGTCACTTTAGATGAGATTATTGAAATTCCTACATGTGACCCGCGAACCCTAGACTCGAAAGCATTGAGAAGATATGGAGAACTATGCACACGGAAGGTTGCATAAGAGAAACTAAGACAAGAAAGTAAGAATAAGAAGGTCTTAGAGAATGTTAGAGAAATTTTTATGCAAGTAGTCCCTAATATCAATTTTGATGAGGAAACTCTCATTATTGATCAACTTGCAACTCTAACCAGCCATATAAACTCTCTGAATATAGATGCTGAGAAGAGAATTGAAGAGAGAGAAGAGGACAAGATACAACTAAAGATAGCAAAGAGAATCAGGAAGGAAGTGACAGTAAATAAGGTGAAACTATTTGAGGTAATAACTGAGCTAGATGTTATTATTCAACAAGTTATTACAATTTTGCACAGGCTATGCACTATAATCTATTTCACTACCGAAATTAGTGAAAAGATTAAGAAACTAGATGAAGAATTAAAGAATAGTGAAAATAGTTTATTAACCAATCCCAATGCATTTTATGAGCATTATGCTAAAGTTACACAAATCCAGCAGTTAAGACTAGAACTCAGGAAGGAAGAGGATAAAATACAAGAACAAGTAACCGAGCTGTAGGCAAAGTTACTTCCACACCTAAAGGTGATGCAAAAACATGTGAATGAGGAAAAAGAATTAGTTGCCACCCTTGAGATATCCGTTATAGAGAATTTTTTTGATATGCATGCACAAGTTGGATTAGATCATATTTCTCTTGAGAATCTCAAAGAGGAATGGGAAAACCTCTTGGCTACTCTATAGAAAATATTTTTTTTGGTATTAATTTAAAAAAAGTGGGAAAATATATGTATATTTATTCTTGTATGTACTTCACACTGAGAGAATTTACAAAGGGGGAGTTGACACAGTTTCATATTTTTGGTTTACAAAATTTTCTCAAGTCAAAATTTTGTAGTCGGTACACATATGCATAATGTTTTTGATACTAATGAAAAGGGGGAGAATGTTACTCCTACGAGAATTAATGGTTGTCATTAGTATCATTCAGTTATACAATCGGTAAAGGAGACAAGAAAGGTCAGTTGGTCAACACACAGAGCCTAGACACCGAGCAGAATACAAGGCAAAGCACTACATTAACAGAATATAGTTTTGACTGAGTACTCTTACCAAGCTAGATGATTACCAAGTACCAAGCACAGTAGTCACCAAGAATTCATATGTACCAAGAACCAGTTAATTATTGAATGCTGAATGCAGTGTACACCAAGTGAAACAAGAAATGACATAGAAGTTTGTAATGGCACAAACTTCAAGGAAAATAGTTTACACTGATTAGAAAATGGTTTACCAAGATGGTGATAAAATTAAATGTGGATACAATCATTTAATTATTGATGATTCCTATGTAAATATGATCTAGGTTAATCATTTGAACCGTTGATCTTAGGTTTTCTAGGATGGTATCAAAACCCTAATTAGGTCAAATCACTTTGATATAAATATTGCATTGATGTCATTTTGACATGTATCAAACATGAATTATCTGCCATTGGGAGACATCTGAAGATCAGATAGGGTTTAGTTTTGAAGCATTGATAAAGTATACAATTTATCAAAAATAGAAGGCCGCTGAGCAGTATTCAGAGAAGAGATCAATCACATTGAGGTGATAACTGATAAGTGCATAACATATATAAAATCAACCGAGATTAGTTGCTATCTATAAATCAATTTTTATTGTTACTTTTTAACCATTGTAGAAGACCTTAAATCTCTTAACAGAGTGGACTTAACAACCTTTTTTTAAAATCTCTTAACTGAGTGCACACTTAATTGTGTTTCTAAAATCCTCTAACAGGTAGATCTAGCTGATCGCATTGTTACTCCTAACAGGGTAAGATCACCAAAAGTGATCAAATCTTTGTATCCTTAACTGACAACTTTGTTACTGCAGTAGTGAAGCTTTGTGGGTGTCATCCCCACCATAGTTTTTACTTTCTAACAAGGGTTTTTGCAATACCAAAATACATGTTTTATGTGTATGAAGTTTTATGTTTTCATATTTGATTAGATTACATTTATTTACATTTAAGTTATGTTATTGGATATATGGTGAATGCAAATGATACAGTCGGTTATTAATTTACATGTTTACAAGGACTCAATTGAAAAGCTTTTAAGGGTATTGATTCACCCCTCCCCTCTTAGTACACACCTTTCCATAATTCCAACAGTAAGTGGCCAGTTGTGGCATGTTCTTTTGTGGCCTTCCTTGGGTCTTTTTTCCTTGGGATGAGCACCCTTGTATTGCTCTTATTAATAATAAAAAATTATTTGTCACATGTAAAGGGTTTTTAATACCTTCAACACTAAGGCTATGTTTATTGTAGTGTTTATGCAACTGTTCCATAGTGGGTTTTTTGATTGTACCTTATTGTTTAGTGTTTGTGCTCTCTTTCCAACATGGGTATCTTGTTTCTTAACTAATTTGCTCATTTATTGACCACATCCTATTGTTTAGTGTGTTTTATGACTCTTTTCTGCTTTGGGCATATTCTGTTGTTTGTAAAGGATTGATACACTTCTTTTACTTAATAAAAAACTACGTAAAAAAATATCTTTTAAAAATATTGATAATTAAGCATTAAACACAATGGGTGAAAAAGCTGACCTATTCCTTGATTTCACCATTCATCAAAAGTCATATAAAATAGGACAATGAAAAACAAAACAATGAAAATGTTACATATAAAGGGTTCATAGTCCCTTCAACACTAATGCTATGTCTATGAAGTGTTTATGCAACTATTCCAACATGACTTTTTTGATCGTATCTAGTCATGTAGTGTTTGTGCTCTCATCGACTAGGGTATATTGTTTCACAACTAATCATCTCATTTTTTGACCATGTCCTATTGTTTAATGTATTTTGTGACCATATTCTTTGTTTCCCTTATGACATTTCTTGTAAAGAATTGATTCCCTTTAATCTCTTTTACTTAATCAAAAACAATGAAAAAAAACATCTTTTAACAATACTAATCATCAAACATTAAACACAATCAATAAAAAAGATGACATATTCCTTGATTTCACCATTCACCAAAAAATAATGACATATTCTTTAAGTTTACCACTCACCAAAATCAATCACATATTCTTTGATTTCACCATTCACCAAAACTACTAAAAAAAAAACCATGAAAAACAATGCAAATGTTCCCTACCTTCGTGCTTTTCTCCATAGATCTGGATAGAATTTGAATTGTACAAGATATACATTCATTTCTTTTGTCACTTTTGTCGGCAGATAATAACCTTGTTGGAAGCCATGGGAATAAATTAGTTTATTTGAACGCATTAAATGATTAATTTGGAGAATCAATTTATGAACAAGATAAATATTTTTTTGCTTACTAAATTGCAAATAGGGATTTTATGGTTTTTGTGTTTTCTCTCTTTTCAATTATCATTTGGTTTTCCGTAGATCTAGTGTGGCATTTTTGTTTTCACATTAATATACAACTTAATAGTTTTCATATGATTTATGATTGATAAAGGTTGATATATTTGCAAAATGGAGATGGTAGACGTTATTCATTAAAAAAAGGATTTTTGTATATTGGTGGAGAAAATCTTATCTCTGAACTTCAGTTCCTCATCATTGCATATATCATATGTTACAAAAAAAACTTATGTCTCTTTATGTAATCGATTGAGACCTTTTTTTTTTCAGTTTGTCTAATAAAAAACATTTACATCTAATCAATCTTTTTCTCAATAAAATGCTTCAAATATACTTGAAATATATAGAATCTATTATTTTCTCTCTTTTTAAAAGTAGATTGTACTATGATAAATGTAAGGTATCTATATTTTTCTATAATACATGCTTACAAATTTTTACTAAAGTTGGTATCTATCATTTAAATTATTTTCTCAAAACTTGTGTCTTTTCTTGTTTTGTCATCTTTAAAGATTATTTATAATTCAAGTTTGATAGAATAAAAAATTATTGATTGTTGACCTTTAATCTAAATGCCACGAATCAAATTCAAGTGTTTTGAAATATTACAAGGCAATTTTCATTAATGTCTATTAAGATGTAAAGTTATTAGCAATTAGACATAATCCAATTTTTACCCCAAAGGATCCTATTGAGGTGGAGTCACTTGGGTTCTTTTTACACTCGTAATAGTTATACTGAGGTGGACATTGTGTACATTGTGTCTAAATAGGTAAGGTGGTACATTTGGTTCTACTTGCACTTATAATAGTCTTATGGAGGTGGACATTGTGTCTGTAGGCAAGGTGGTGGTTTTGTTCAGGTGGCTATAGTCGTGGTGCTCCAGGTTGGGGCCTTAGCTTTTTCAATGGTTTTTTAATCTCTCCTAGAGGTGGAGAATGTGTGATTATCCCTATTTGACCATTCAAGGTCTCCATTGGAGGTGGAAATAGTGTGTTTGTCAAGATCCTTATTGCTATCTTTTATTGAGGTGGACACATTTTTGGGTTTTGAGGTCTCTTAAAGATGAGGGTCTTGGACTTCTTGGATCCTTCCTAAGTAGTTTCTGTGTGGTGGTTAGTTTCCCCACTCTCGTGGGTTATTTGTAAGTTGTTTCTTAGTTTGTAAGTAGCCTTTTGGCTAGGTGTTGTTGATGTTTTAGTTTTGTTGCACGTGTTGTAAGCATTTAGTTGTGGCCTCTTGTTATGTAAGTAGCATTTTGGTTGTGTTCTCTTAGTGACCTATTTTCCCTATATGTTGTAAGTGTCCAGTTGTGGCATGTTCTTTTGTGGCCTTCCTTGGGCTTTTGTTCCTTGGCGTGAACACCCTTTTATTGCTCCTATTAATAATAAAAAATAATGTGTCACATGTAAAGGGTTCCTAACATCTTCAACACTAAGGCTATGTTTATTGTAGTATTTATTCAACTATTCCATAATGAGTTTGTTGATTGTACCTTGTTGTTTAGTGTTTGTGCTCTCTTTCCAGCATGGGTATCTTGTTTCTTAACTAATTATCTCATTTATTGACCACATCCTATTGTTTAGTGTATTTTATGACTCTTTTCTGCTTCTGGAATATTTTGTTGCTTGAAAAGGATTGACACACCCCTTTTAATTAAAAAAAATAATGTAAAAAAATATCTTTTAAAAATATTGCCAATCAAGCATTAAAAACAATGGGTGAATAATATGACATATTACTTGATTTCACCACTCACCAAGAATCATATAAAATAGGAAAATGAAAAAAACAATAACAAAAATGTTACATATAAAGGGTTCATAGTCCCTTTAACACTAAGGCTATGTCTATGAAGTTTTTATGCAACTATTCCAACATGGTTTTTCTGATCGTATCTAGTCGTGTAGTGTTTGTGCTCTCGCCAACCAGGGTATGTTGTTTCACAACTAATCATCTCGTTTGTTGACCATATCCTATTGTTTAATGTGTTTTGTGACCCTATTCTTCGTTGCCCTCACACCATTGTTTGTAAAGAGTTGATGCCCTTTAATCTCTTTTACTTAATAAAAAAAAATGTAAAAAACATCTTTTAACAATTAAGTATTAGTTTCTGGATTCAATTGTGTAGCATTTTTTAACCATCAACATTTCAGATCATACTATATGATCCATCATCAGGATGCTGCTAGAGAGAGAAGAAACATAAAATGATATGTTGCAGATCTGGCATACAATAAAAAGAAGAGGGAGAGAGGAAGATGGGAGAGAGAAGACACCTGTGCACGTAGATCCACAATGACAAGACCTACAACCAATGACAATTAGAGAAGGGGGGAAAAACACCATTCCCAATGAGATAACAAGAGAAAATATGAAAATGATATAGGGCAAAAGTAAATTGACATAAAAGAGAAAAAAATTGATATATATATATATATATATATATATATATATATATATATATATATATATATATATATATATATATATATATATATATATATATATATATATTTGTAAGTAAGCACAAATAAATAAACATAAATAAATAAGCAAGACCAAAAATAAATTTACATAAACGAAAATAAAACATGAACAAAAACAAATTATAAATTTATTTACGTTTATGTTAATAAACATAAACATACATAAATGAACATAAACAAGAAGAAATAAACATTAACTAAAAACAATTATTAGTATTTATTTATGTATATTGTGAGTGAACACACATAAATAGACATAAATAAATAATAATAAACCAAAATAAAATAACATAAACGCAAATAAAATAAACAAAAACAAAAACAAAACTATGCCTAAATAATTATATGTTTATGTTTATTTACATTTATGTTAATAAACATAAACCAAACTAAATAAACATAAACAAGAAAAAATAAATAAGACGAACATGAATGAAACAAGAAGAAAGGGAAAGCAAGCCATATCTATATCTATATCTATATCTATATCTATATCTATATCTATATCTATATCTATATCTATATATATATATATATATATATATCAATTTTTTTCTCTTTTATGTCAATTTACTTTTGCCCTATATCATTTTCATATTTTTTCTTGTTATCTCATTGGGAATGGTGTTTTCCCCCCCTTCTCTAATTGTCATTGGTTGTAGGTCTTGTCATTGTGGATCTACGTGCACAGGTGTCTTCTCTCTCCCCTCTTCCTCTCTCCCTCTTCTTTTTATTGTATGCCAGATCTGCAACATATCATTTTATGTTTCTTCTCTCTCTAGCAACATCCCGATGATGGATCATGTAGTATGACCCAAAACGTTGATGGTTAAAAAATGCTATACAATTGAATCTAGAAACTAATACTTAGTAATATGGATTGTGGAAATCTAATGGATCTGATCTTTTAACAATACTGATCAGTAAACATTAAACACAATCAATAAGAAAGATGACACATTCCTTGATTTCACCATTCACCAAAAATTGATGACATATTCTTTAATTTCACCACTCACCAAAAATCAATCACATATTCTTTGATTTCACCATTCACCAAAACTAATAAAAAAACAAACCATGAAAAAACAATGCAAATTTTCCCTAGCTGTGTGCCTTTCTCCATAGATTTGGATAGAATTTGAATTGTATGAGATATATAGTCATTTCTTTTGTCACTTTTGTTGGCAAATAATAACCTTGCTAGAAGCCATGGGAAGAAATTAGTCTATTTGAATGCATTAAAAGATTAGTTTGGAGAATCAATTAATGAACAAGATATAGATTTTTTTGCTAACTAAATCGCAGACATTGATTTTATGGTTTTTGTGTGGCATTTTTGTTTTCACATTAATATACAACTTAATAGTTTTCACATGATTTATGATTGAGAAAGGTTGATATATTTTCAAAATGGAGATGGGAGACGTTATTCATTAAAATATATTTTTGTATATTGGTGGAGAAAATCTTATCTCAAAACTTCAATTCCTCATCATTGCATATATCATATGTTACAAAAAAAACTTACGTCTCTTTATGTGATCGATTGAAACCTTTTTTTTCAGTTTGTCTAATAAAAAACATTTACATCTAATCAATCTTTTTCTCAATAAAAATGCTTCAAATATACTTGAAATATATAGAATCTATTATTTTCTCTCTTTTTAAAAGTAGATTGTACTATGATGAATGTAAGATATCTATATTTTTCCATAATATGTGCTTACAAATTATTACTAAAGTTCGTATATATCATTTAAATTATTTTCTCAAAGTCAGTGTCTTTTCTTGTTTTGTCATCTTCAAAGATTGTTTATAATTCAAGTTTGATAGAATAAAAAAATATTGATTGTTGACCTTTAATCTAAATGACACGAATCAAATTCAAGTGTTTAGAAAGATTACAATATTTTCATTAATGTCTATTAAGAGGTAGAGTTATTATCAATTTAAATCGTACTTTAGTCCTCATAATAATTGCAAAATAAATGCCGTTTGCTAGTTGTAAAGTGTTGTGCAAGATATGTCTCGTGTCATATCAATAGAATTTTGATTACCTACATATCACAAAAAACCAACGGTGCATATGGTATTCACATGAAGACACATTTGTACAAACATTTGAAAGTTTGGACTAACATCCCTAATAAAAGATGGAACTCATATTCAAGTTTTGGTATAATTTTTCACTTATAGTCTAAGTTAGAAGTTTGAAGAAATTTAAAGGGAAACTTCCTTTTGCAATTATAATTAAAAAACATAAGATCCACATACTTCTTTAGAAGCATTAAAATATAACAAAATTAAAAAATTAGATGATATTAGACCAGGGTAGAGAGATGGAGTTTTTATTAATTAAGTCAAAATTGTTAGTGTGTGTGAGATTCCTAAAAGTTTAGCGATCTAGTATGGTTGGATTTTGGACTTTTCAGATAGTTACATAATTGTGTCAAATATGTATATATTTTTTAAAGTCTTACCTGTAGTATAAAATGATGAGATTTTATAGCTCATTTAGTCATACATATTTGAATAACATAGAGTATGTATGTGGGTTTGAGATCTTATAGTCCATTTAGTCACAAATTTAAATGTGGTTTGTTATATGATTATTAGGTATTTATAATTTTTACAATAGAGTTAAATGAATTGTAGAAATGGTATATATGATTAAAATCATTTTTTCAAATGTTTCCCTCTTTTGTCATCTTTAAAGATTCTTTATCATTCAAGTTTGATAGAACATAAAATCATCAACTGTTGATCTTTAATCATAAGTGATTTGAAATCAAATTCAACCATCTTGAAATAGAACAAATTTTCTAGAAATGTCTATTGAGATGTAAAGGTGTTAGCAGTTTAAATAATTCTTTAATCTTCTTAACATTAAAATCATTTTGTCAAAAGTTGCCCTTTTTTTGTCATTTTTAAAGATTCTTTATCATTCATGATTAAAATCATTTTCTCAAAAGTTGCTCATTTTTGTCATTTTTAAAGATTCTTTATCATTCAAGTTTGATAGAACATAAAATCATCAACTGTTGATCTTTAATCATAACTAATTTGAAATCAACCTCAACCATCTTGAAATACTAGTACAAATTTTCTAGAGATGTCTATTGAGATGTAAAGATGTTAGTAGTTAAAATTAATTCTTTAATCTTCATAATAATAATGAAACAAATACCATTTGAAATATGTAGAAATGTTGCGCTAGATGTGTCATCATGTCATATTAATAGAATTTTGATTGCCTCCATATAAAAAAAGATTAATAATGCAAATGTGATGTCTCATATTTTTGGCTTGATTAATTAATGAAGTAAACTAGATTCTAATATTAGTTAATTATCTTTAATTTTTTAATTATAAATAGATATGATAGAATTGATGTTATATCTTTAAAAGAAAATGAAAAGGTGAATTAATTATGATATTATTATGATTCCTTATGTTTCTAGTATTGCAATTGAGAGCTAACCTATTAGATTGGGTGCAATTGAGTGTAGGTATGAGTCAAAGATAGGAATATGGTTGAGGAGAAGCAATCTTGTCACTTGGTAAAGAGTGATCACAATGGATAGCTATTTTACACATGACATGGTCTCATTTTGATCTACATTTTGAATGATTTGATGATGTCTATGATTATCACTTTTATCATATTGCTTCAATTGATTTAAATAGAAAATAAATCTTCATATCTTTTTTTACATCCATATATTCATACTTGTATGTATTTGCTTTGATTTTGGGTGCATATCGACTTTCTTCTAGAAATAAAAAGTAAATGTTCACAATATATATGTTTACATAGACACATACATATTAGTAAGTTGGTGGTCAACGAAATTCATATATACACATGTATACATACATACACACATGTATGTACGTACGTACACACACACACATGTATGTATGTATGTATGTATGTGTGTGTGTGTATGCATGTATGTATATATGTAGACATACATATACATGTGCATAAATATTATCCATACAAACACACATGTGTGTGTGAAAATTCACATTGTAATTCTTTTAAAAGTTATTTTAAGCTCATACCAATCAAATCATATATGTATTGGAGGTTGATTGGTATTTAAACCAAATCTCATAATAAAAACTATTTCATTGCAGTCGATTTAATAAATGAATGGGAAAAGGGGAATTAGTTAATTGAATGAGTGTGGGGTCTCATTAATTATGGACTTTATAGACCATAGGTAAATTATTTAAAATAATTTAACTAGGTAGATGAAATAACATTAATTAATTAAATAATATGATTGATTTAATAAGAATTCTGACCATGTTAACATGACAAGAGGACTAAAGTCAATTAATAAAATTAAACAAATTTAGGTGTCTATACTTCATCCCTCTTTGTAGTGGCAATAGAATAATATTAGTGTGAAGAAAAATAAAATGTAGGCAACATGAAGAAAATGACTGACAAGATGCCCTAAAAGGAGGAAAAATAGCAATAAAATAGGTCAATATATGGAGGTATGAATTAGTGATACCCCTTTGAGAGGAAGCATGGGGAAAATGGGGCTCGAGAAGCATATCAAAAGAAACATTACCATGACAAGCAAGAATAAACAAGGTAGAAAAATGAGAGTCGGGGTGAAAATAAGTCACAAAAAGGAGTTCATAGGAGGAAATGACACAAAAATGAGTCACTAAGGACCATGAAAATGAAAAATTAGGGTTTAAAAGAGCCCTATATATAGAAAATCCAAAAATGTAGTATTCATTTGCACTACGCGAGAGAGAAATTCTAAGAAAATTAGTGATCCCTTGAGATAATTTGTGCACACAAGAGATAGTAGTACAAGGAAAATCGAGACACTAGGTGGACATCGTGGGTCAGGTCGGGTGATGTTGATGGTAGGAAAAAGAGGTATGTGTTCAAAAAAATTTCCCTCACATTTATCGTTGTCCATTTTAGTGGGTAGAAAGGGAATTATAATGCATTCTCGTTAGATTGTGATCTATAGGAATGTGTAGCGAGTAAGCGAGATCATGATCTTGTTGATTGTGCACATGCAATAAAGTTGTGGGGTTAGAGGAATTATTGTAATGTATTCCCAATATAGTAGGAACACCAAAGGATAGGTAGGAATGTATTCTTGTTTGTTGTTTAGGAAAAGGGGAAAGTTGAAAAAATTCATTCTTGCAACTTAGGCTAAGGATACTAGAGCAATGGCCATAGGTTGGAAACTCCAATGGTTCAATCATGAGGAAAAATTGAAGGAACACCGCATGAGGGTAAAGAAATGATATTTTCATAAACTTATAGTTAGAAGAAATAGGAACATAGTGGAAGAAAAAATAGTTAGGAGAATCAATGAAGTGAAAAACAAGTATGGCTGACATATCTTGTAGGTATGATGTAGTGGAGTGTAGACACATTACTACCAAAAGAAAGGACACTGGCATTATTGAGGGTAAGTGGTCAATTTGGGGATGTAGAGTGGGAATGGATTGATATAATTAGACTAGGATATCTAGCCCATATGCCCCATATTAGGGTACACACGGTGATGGTGACCATATTAGTCGAGCATTGGAAGTCGAAGACCTTGACCTTTCACTTGTATACATGAGAGATTATAGTTATATCTAAGGACACATATCAAATATTTAGACTTATGATCTAAGAACCACGAGTAGTAGCTCAAGGTATCTAGTTGAGGGACATAGTGTGGGTGTTAGTTAGATAAGATTTCTAGTGCACCATGGCCAGTTATCATTAGACACAACACTAGATTAAGTGTCAATGGATAGATATATACACTTATACTTTTGCAAATTGATCAATGACTACCTATTTATAGATAAGAGAAGGAGATTGGTGGTTTTTGGGATGCTGAGGTTGTGATTAAGGTAGTGGACAACATGGGGGAATTTGGTACTAGCCAAGTTATATAAAGAGATGCAAAACATTTGTTATTATAGAGGCAAGAGTATAGGATATGTTACTATATTACAGGTATGGGTGTGGGATCATATTAAAATAGTACACCTAGCAGGTGGAGTGGAGATGGGAGATTATGTGATAGTTGCCTATATCTAGATGAGAAAATTTTACTATAAGGGGGTGGATGTGGATCATCGGAGAGAGAAGCTTGATGGATTAGATGCAGGGAGAATCATATGGTGCCACTACATGGGGATAGAAAGTTAGGTAGAGTATATGTGACCTGTTCTTTATATGATCACCCATATACATCACTTTCAAACAAAATCACTTGATTAAGAGATACAGGTTAGATTGGGTGATGATGTAGTTTGGGTTTAAGTTGGACATCCTAGAGAAAGAGCATATATTTTGACAAATTATACAAGAGGGTTTTGGATTTTGGGCCATCATTGGCAAGGAGGGGATTAAAAGAGGCATGGATGGATTTTTCATAGACTACATGGGATCTAAAGGGAGGAGTGGTTGATCATAGAGTGATGGATCATGGGTAATTAGAATGATGAGTTGAGAGGGTTTCATGTGTAGTGGAGAGGGAATGATTATTACCACCTAAATTTAGGTAGAGGTTAGATATCTAGACGTGGATATGTGGAGGGAGGTATGTAAAAACATAAAGGAGGAGGGTTGTAGCTATACCCATGATGAGGGTGGTTATATAATTTCCTAGGAGTAGGGTAGAAATAGAACCAAGGAAGTGGTGAGAAAGAGAGTAGATGCATGAGCCAAGGAGGGTGAGAAGGTTGTTTGTGGGGGTCAAGAGGTTATAGATAATGGAGGGAGAGATGGAGGAGATGATAGGAGTGGAGGAGAGAGGAAAGAGGTAGAGGTATAGGTACCATAGTTGATAGATATTTTAGAGATGGATATAGATGAGGTAGTATATGTACCACCATAGGAAAGAAATCTAACATCTCTAATTAAACCTAGGAAATATTCTCAATAGAGAGAATAGGGTGGGACACATTTATCCACCATGTTATAGGGTGATTCATATTCAGGGTACACTAGTCCAAAAATATAGATAGAGTTATTACAAAAATATCTAAGGTGATCTGAGTAGATATATGATGTTATGGTCTTTGAGTGGGATGCATTAAGGGGGGAGAGGTATGAATTGGTGATGGAGAGTGATAGTCTATGGGAGGAGAGGGATCAATTGAGAGGGGTTATGGATGAGGTGTTAGAAGAAACAGATGAACTAATAAGAGAGAGGGAATAATTATGGAGGAAGAGAGATTATTTTAAAGTTTTCATGGATTTATTAGAGCTAGCTAGGAATATTAGTGAGGAGAGGATAGACAGATACCAAAGAGAGTGAGATGAGGCTTGGATGAGGCTAGTTAAGGAGGTAATGGGTCATTGATTGCATTAGTACAGTAGAATTTATAGGAGATGAAGGATCTCTTCAATTAGTTAGGATGGTATCGAGAAAAAAACTATGCACCATAGTTAGAGTGGTTGATGGAGGCATATGTGCCACCTAGGAGTGCCAAGCAAGAAAATTCCACATTGAGTGGTAGCTCTAACAAGAGGATATAGGCTCTAGTGAGACTAAGAGTTCTAGAAGGACTGGGTAGTCTCAAAGAAGTGGATATTCACATGGGATTGGATACTCAACATATATAGGGGCCTCCCAAAATAGTACAAGATCATAGGTGTAGGGAGTTGGGGATGGAGGATAGGATGTTAGGGTACCCATAGAAAATGACATGATAGGAACTTTATGTGCACCTATATATGCACACCCTATAGATACAATAGGTGATACTGATGACTCTCTTGGGGACTATTATTCCCTATATGATACACCTAAAATTTTTTCTTCCTAACCTTGGGGCCCCCCCTCTTCCTTTTTTTGGTTTCTTGTTTTGTCTTTGGCTTTTTATTCCTTTGGAACTTCCAGTTTTTTATTTTCTTTGTAGAGAAATTTAGGTTTTCATATGGTTTGTTTGTTTCATATAATACTCAAAGTTCTATGGGGTTTATATGTTTCCCATGGAACTCTAGGTTCTATAGGGTTGGTCTGTTTATGGGGTTTTGGAGTTTAGTTTCCAAGATCTCAACTTTCCTTTGTATTTAGCTGTGTAACCTTTTGGAATTTAGAGTTTAGGGTTCTCAAACTTCAAAATCTCATGTTCTTTGGTATTTAAAAAAAATGGGTTTGCACAAGATTCATTATTGTGAGACTTTATATTTTGTGTCGTGACCTCTTTTGTTTTGTTTCAAGATTTCAAGTTTTGGGATCCTAGAAAATCCATGAACTTTTATTCCTAGAATTTACGGTTTCTCAAACCCCAGAATACCACCTTTACTATAGGAATATCCTAGATTCATATATACATGTTAGAAATATTATAAACATGTTAGACATGTTCACATATGATTATGATTATGTGTTTCTAGGTTCTTAGGGTTTTCCTAGGTTCATTAGGGCCATCCTAGGTTCATAAGGGATGTCCCAGGTTCATATATACATGTTATCCATATTAAAAGATGATTATGATTATGTATTTCATAGGTTCATTAGGGCAGTCCTAGGTCCATTAGGGATTCCCTATTCTCATGAATGTTACTTGTTGATAATTTTTTGAACCTAAGGCACCACCTATAGTGTGGCCCTAGATATTTACACAAGTTGGGAAGAAAAAAGGACCATTCCTAACATGAAATTTCATATCCAAATGTGTTGGCACTGATGGTTGGCACATACTATGAATAGAATAGGAATTAGACTACTTTGCAAATTTTTGTTGCATGCCTCTAATGATTTTCACATCAATAGAAAAGAATACTAAAAACAATGCTCCAAGTATTCAAAATCTGAGATAGGTTATTGTAGAGGGGCCTAACATGACCTTTTAGGTTCAAACAGATCCTTCATAAGTGCTACAGATTCTAAGAAATAACCCATCAAAGTTTGATATCTTTTCACTTGGGGAACTTAAGGGATAACATTGCTAGGGTATGGAAGCAAGCATTCAGACAAGTTGGGAGGAAAAATGAAATCATTCCTAGGGTAAAACCACATAAATGGACATGTTGGCACAAACATTTTGCACCCATAACAAATAAAATATGAATTAGGCTACTTTGCAACTTTTTATTGCATTTCTTTAACAATTTTTGCATTACCTAGAAAAAATGTTGCCGTAAGAAAACCATTCCAAGTCTTCAAAATATGAGAGATATTATTTTAAAGGGGACCCATGTGACCCTATAGATTCAAATGGATCCTTTTTAATTTTCATGGATTTCAAAAAATAACTCATCAAATTTTAATCATTTTTTTCGCTTAGGGTAGTTAAGAGATATCACCACTAGTGTATGATGCTAAGCACTTGGACAAGTTGGGAAGTAGAACGAGATAATTCCTAGGGTAAAACCAACTAATTAAACAGGTTGGTGCTCACAGCTTGGGCCCACAATGAACAAAATAGGAATCATACTACTTTACAATTTTTCATTACATGTCTTGGACTATTTTTACATCAACAAAAAAATTAGTGCCCTAAGAAAACCACTCTAGGTCTTCAGAATCTAAGATATGTTTTTTTAGTGCGACCTCAAGTGAACTTGTAGGCTCAAAAAATTCTTTGTAAGTGCCAAGAATTCTAAGAAAAATCTCGTCAAAGTTTGATAGTTTTTTGCACTTATGACACTTAAGCGATAGTGTCGCTAGGGTATGGTGCTAAGATTTTAGATGAGTTGGGAAGAAGAAAAATACCATGCCTAGGATAAAAATACCTAACCAAATATATTGGTACTCAGGGTTCAAACCCACAACAAATAAAATAAGAATTAGACTACTATGCAAATTTTCATTTCATGCCTTTGATGATTTTTGCATCAACAAAAAAATTTGTTACCCTAAGAAAAATGCTCCGAGTCTTCAAAATATGATATAGGTTATTATAGAGAGGATTCACATGACCCTCTAGGTTCAAACAAATCCATTGTAAGTGAAATAAATTTTGTGAAACAACCCATCAAAGTTTGATAGTTTATTGCACTTAGGGAACTTAAGGGATAGGGTCACTAAAGTATGATTTTGAACATTTGATCAAGTTGGAAGGTACAATAGGACCATGCCTAGGATAAACTCACCTCACTAGAGATTTTTTAACTGATAATATGAATACAAATTAGACTACTTTGGAAATTTTTGTTGCATACCTCTAATGATTTTTGCATCAATAGAAAAATTGTTACCATAAGAAAATTGCTTTGAGTCTTTAAAATATGAGATAGTTATTGTAGAGGGGCCTCACATGGCCTTTTAGTTTCAAGCATATCATTTTTAAGTTCCACAATAAGTAACTTGTTATTTTTTTTTATAGTTTTTTGAACTTAGGGCACTTAAGATATAGTATCACTAGGGTATAGTGTTGAGAATTCAAATGAGTTGATAAGGAGAATGTGACCATGCCTAGGTTAAAGCTAACAAATGGATGCATTAGAATTTACAATGTGTTTTTAGGTATAACATCTCACTCACATTTAAAAGTTTCATGTACAATTAACCATACTTATTACATCTACATAAACTCAATCTTAGAAATTGTATTGATGATGTGTTTATATTTCAAATATGTCAAAGAGAAGAGGAGGTAGAACATGAAACTAAATCCAATTTGATTATTTTTCATCCATCATTACTAAGAATCCATGTTATGATTAATAACAGTGTAAAAGTAATCATAAAATTTGGTTAAGTTGCCAAAGGAAACCAAATTTAACACTTACAATTTAGAACAAAAACTAATTTTGTAATTTATAAATTTTCTATTGAAGTACAACATCATTAATCCATAACATGCAAGTGTTTATAATGTTTAGAAATTCTAAACTAAATATACATTAAAATTTTAAGTTGCAAAGTGGGAAGACATCCACAAAACAAACAAATTAGATTGAATACTAGCTTTTATATATCAAATTATACAATAATCAAGTGTACATGTTCATATTAAAAAATGGCATATATGCCAAAAATGTGGCATATGCCATCTCAAGATCTATATATAAGAAAAAATATGTCAAATAGCTACAATATTTCTCTATCAAATGACCACAACTAACCCTATATGTCTCTGTTGAATCTTATGGATGTGGTGAAGTATTAAAATCAAGCCTCTTTAAAGCAATATGCGACTCTGAATTTCCCATACAATAAAAAATTAAATAAGAAATTAGATTACTTATGTCAACAATAGTTTACAAATGTCAAATTAACATAAAAATAACTATGAGAGTAATATTGGAAAAGAAAAATCCATCCTAGAATGTATGGAGGATATAATTCAAGATATTAGGCATGTTGAAGATTTGAAGGACTCCATTGACTCCAGACTCCAAACTATTGAGAATAAGGTTACCCAGTTGGATAACTAGAAGGATAGTAAAATAGAACAAAGGATTGTGGCTATGGAGACTAAGATGGCCAAAGTGGAGGATAGTCTGAAAAGGATAGGAGGGCATAGCTATAAAATTATGAAAGCTTCTGTGAAGCATGTTAAAATCCTAGTTGGTAAGATGGAGAAGGAAAAAGGGTCACAAGTTATTGAGGTGGACAAGGATGGTGTGGATGACACTCCTGGGCCCAAAAAGAGGACAAGATCTATCATCAGGAAAAAAAGAGTCAAGAACAATAAAGATCTTGAAGAGTTGAAGTTGACTATTGTAAACATGGACCTTATGGTGATTGAAGTGGCTGAGCTTCTCAAAGATTTTTAGTGCTCTTTTGTTATTGATAGGTTTTTTATGTCTGCTATTGGGTTGTTGGTGTTTGGTCAGCTAGATTTTTGTTCAGGGTTCCAGCTTGTTTTTTTAATCTCTTCTTCCTTTATGGTGTTTCTCTTTAGTTTTTTTATCTGATGTAAAGGTTTTGGGTCCTTTAAAACCTACTTTTCTCTTAATCAAAACTATGAGAGTAATATTACCATGAGAGATGGGGTCTAATCTTTTCAAATGGAAAATACATCTAATTTTGCACTTCCTTTGATCTGCACTTATCCTTTGATTGTTTCATGTGACTTGGAAATGACATCTAATCTTGGGTCTGCACTTTTCCCTTTTTGTGATGCCCTTTTTCTGTAGCTAAAAATGTAATCCATTTTCAGCAATAAAAATTTTTCCTTTTGAAATCTACACTTGTATTTGGAGAAAATAAAACCCCCTTTTTAATAAATCTCACAAAAAATGGAGGAGTGCATGAATGGGCAGGATTGTAGGAATGGTCAAGGATTTCGTTGACACAAGGTTTTTGTTTATGGGGATGGATATTTATTGATGTGGCCTTTTAATAGATGATGTGGAGGAATGGATCAAGTGTATCGATGGAGAGAGATTAACAATGATGAAACTGAAACAAGGATTATGGTTTCAAGCTTGGGGATTTTGGGAATGGGAGGAACAAAAACCCACTGCTTGAGAGGATTGTGACATTCTAAGGAAATCAATTTGGGTCAATGAAGATGGAAGGAAAAGTGGATTTTAATAAGATTTCTGGGAAATTCTAGCAGCCAAAAGAGGCTAAATATCAAGATAGTTTTCCGAAGGTAATTCCCATGATGGAACAATGTAATGTGGTTTCTTTGCTAGTGGATGATACATAATAGAATAAATTTGTAAATTTTTTAAAGACTTGTGCTTTTTTCTAAAATAGGGTGGGGCATGGCTGACATTCTCAAAGATCAAAGCTTGGTGTGATCAACAATGGAGGGAAATTTGTTCTTTGAAAACCCTAGGAAATGGTTTCTTTTTAGTCATTTGTTCATCTAAACATGATCGGGATTGGATTATGAATAGTGGTCCCTATATGATATATGGAAAAGGTTTTTACCTAAAAATATGGAATCCCAACTTTGATCCAATTAAGGAGTATATCAAAGAGACCCTAGTGTGGATTAGTCTGAAAAATCTTCCTCAAGAATAATGAAATATTGCAACTCTAAGATCAATAGGTAATAAGTTGCGATAATTTGTGAAATCAATTGAGACAGTAGATAAGGTGGATTTCCATATGTTTCCTAGGATCTACATTCTATGGAAATCATGTCACCCACTACTGGGTATTATCGAATTAAAGGCAGGGGTTGGAACATGTCGACAATCGTTATTATTGGAAGAAGAGGTGTCGATGTGTTCAAAGTGCATGGGTGATGATTATGAAGAGGAAAATTATGTGGGGGATATAAAAGGTAAAGGGGTTTCCTAAAATTCCCTGGCAGGAAAGGTTATTTGGATGACAGAGATGGAGATAGGGTATGAACTTGAGAGTCAATAGGAATGGCCGATTGCAATGGAATAGAGAACTAATGAACCTATGGAGAATTTGATGAAGCAAGGAATATGGGATGGTGCACAAAAGAAATCCATTAATGATCTATTTTAAAGGGGGAGCGATTAAGTGGTTGAAAGGGTCTAAATGAACCATAGTCCTATTAGAGGTAGTGTTTCAAATAGAAGAATGAAGTAATGTGATAGGAGTGAATGTGGTTTAAAATAGATTGTAGATAGTGTACCAAGATGGATGGGAGAAGATATCCAATTATGGAGGCGATTATAAGTGAAGTGGTTAAAGGTGGAGAAAGTGGAATGTTGGTAAATGGGGAAAATGTGGATGGTTCTTATCCTAGAATGGGTGTAGAGAAACATAATGATGGGGAATATCAAGACATGTCAGTTAAGCCTGGGGAAGAAGGGAGCAACACAGACAACAAAAGGAACAGAGGTATGGGTTTCTCAGAGCATAGTGGGCCTATGGAGTTGACACTACCCCAAAAAAGGGTGATTTTTAAAGACATGCCTATTTACCCTATATAGAATTTGGAGAGTTCCTTTGAGGGAGTGAGAGATTCTCATATAAATTTGGAAGAAACTGGCTTAGAATTTAATTGTGAAGAAGAAAAAGAAGAGGGATATTTTTTGGGGTTGATTCATAGTGTGGGTATTGCAAAGAAGAGATCACTAGAATAGACATCTACACAAAGTAACCGGTTGAAGACTAGGGAGAAGAAGAAGAAGAGGGGGTGAAAGACCAATTAGATGAGATTGGCTATCATAGGTAATGCTTCAGAACAAATAAAATTGAGATCAGGAAAAGGATATGCCTTTTCCTAGAAAGCGTGAAGCTCCTATCATGGAATGTCAAGGGATGCAATGCCCCTGAAAAATTTTGTTTGATCAAAAGATGTTTTGATCAAACAAGGCTAGATTTAGTTTTGCTTTAGAAAACTAAAATTAAAGAGTAGGATTTTGATATGTTCTACATAAGATTTAGTAGGTGTAAATGTCAGCTAGTTGGTGCACAAGGTTCTTTAGGGGGCCTTGGAGTTCTTTGTAGTGATTCTACAATAGATGTGGAGGTAATCAGACAAGAAAGATCGTGGAAATGGTTGCGGGTAGACTCTAAACAACTTAACATGATAATTTCCTTGATTAATGTGTATGGACCAAATAGAAGTGCTTAGAAGCGTGTAATATGGAGGGAGTTATCGGTGATCCTAGGTGGCACTGATGGTGATATATTTATTTTAGGAGGGTATTTGAATGCCATATTAATCCCATCTGATAAATTGGGTGGTGCTAGATGGAGTGGGAAAATCTAGCAAGATTTTAATAACTTTATTACAAACAATGGACTAATTTAATTTCCTTTTAGGAAAGGGGATTACACATGGAAAAATAGGAGAGGAGGCTTCCTGAATATAGCTAGGAAATTGGATTGTTTTTCTTTGGGTAGGTAACCGAGCTACTGTGCAATGGACTTGTGAAGCGGAGATTCTTCATAAAACTAGTTCTAATCACTACCCTATTGGCTTAAGAGTGTAGGAGGATGCAAGACCAGATTGGTGTCCTTTTAAATTTGAGGTTGTGTGCTTTAGGACTGAGGGTTTCAATGATCTTGTTAAAACTTGCTATGCTCAAGCTTCTAAGAATTCAGGTAGCAAATCTTTTATTCTTTCAAGAACCTGCAGTATTTAAAGGAGAAACTTAAAAGATGGAATAGGGAGCATTATAACAACATTTTTGTTGAAAAATTTAACATGGAAAAGTCCCTAAACTATTTTTATTCCAAATTCATTGAAAGTGGAATGAATGAGGAGGATTTTCACTTGGAAAAATATTTAAATAAAGAATATGTTGAGATACTTTCTAGAGAAGAAGTGTCTTGGAGACAAAAATCTAGAGAAACTTGGATTAAGGAGGGGGATAGAAATACTAAATTCTTTCATGATTTAGTAAAGATAAGAAGGGCGAATAATACATTTTTTTATATTATGGATACTAATGGAGATGAGCCAAGGGAAATGAATCATATTAATCAAGAGATGGTAAGGTTTTTATCAAGGTACTGTAGCAGGACTGTAGCTTGTGAAAATATGGTTATGGATGTTTTGGACGTTATTACTCCTTGTATTTTGGATGCCCAAAATGCGATGTTAACAACATAGGTTACTATGGATGAAGTTAAGATGGCCATATTTGGTCTGGAGGGATAAAGCCTCAGGTCCAAATGGTTTCCCAACATTTTTTCTCAAAAACTCTGGGATATCTTTTCTCAAGATTTACTTGAGGTGTGGAGGAATCTATGAGGGATGACTTCATCCTCAGGGACTTCAATAATACCTTTATCACTTTGGATTTGAAAAGGGCTTATATTTGCACTTTTAAGGACTTTAGATTGATTTCTTTGTGTAACACAATTTATAAAGTCATCTCAAAAGTTATGGCCAATATACTCAAAAAGGTCCTAGAGATGATAATATCTATGGAGCTGAGTGGCTTCTCCCCAAGTTGATCTATTTTTTAATGTGTCATTGTCACATATGAAACTATGAATTATATTATATTAGCCAAAGATAAAAGGATGGTGGTTAAATAATATATCAAAAGGGCTTATGATGAGGTGGATAGAAGGCTTTTGCTAAAAGTTTTAGGTAAATTTGGATTTTTTAACAAATAGATTGCATGGGTTAAAAGTTGCATGGATTCCCCATTCTTCTTTGTATTGGAAAATGGTATCCCATAGGGATTCTTTGAAATGGATAAAGGGATTCATCAAGGTGATCCAGTATCTCCATTTCTCTTTATAATAATGGTAGAGGTTCTTAGGAGATTAATATCTATGAAAAGGAGATTATGAGTGGAAAGGTGTAAAGGGGGCAGAAGGAGTTGATCCTATTTCACATTTAAATTTTTGGATGATGCATTTTTAGCTGGGGAATCCTCGGTGAGGGAAGCTAGAGTTATGAAGAAAATACTAGAATCTTATGGGAAAGCTTCGGGTCAATATATAAATTTGAGAAAATATAAGGTTTTCTTCTTTAATACCCTTAATAAAAAGTAGATTAATATTTGTAGAGTGTTGAGAATGTGTGTTAGTGCACTTCCAAGTAAGTATCTAAGTAGCCCTTTGTTTAGAGGAGCTAATAGGACTTTGTTGTGGAAATATTTGGTTGATAGTTATTATAGAAATATTGATGGATGGAGGAGTCAGTGGTTGACTTTTTCTTGTAGAATTTTGATGTTAAAGACTAATATTTCTGCTATTCCCATTTTCTCAATGACGTGCCTACAAATTCCAAAGAAGATCATAAGGTCGATTGGACAAAGGATGAGGATTTTTTTTTGAAATAGAGAAAGTAAGGAGGATACGTTTCCTCTCCTTGCATGTGACAAAATATGTCAAGAAAAGGAAATTAGTCATGTTGGGTCGTGGGATTGGCAAAAGATGAATGTGGCTTTGGGAGGTAAGCAAGTGTGGAGTATTTATACATGCCTAGATCAGTTGTGGGTGAAAATTTTGAAGGAAATTTATCTTGACTCAGTAGAGAACCATAGAATATTGACTATGTGGGATCCCCCAAGGGGATCAATAATATGGAATTTTATCATTTCATGCAGGAATGTTATTACTAAACACATCTCATGGTAACTCAAAAATGGGAAGACGGAAATTTTTTGGGATGATTCATGGGAGGTGGGGCTTCCCATTCTTAGTACGGATACAAATATGTAATTTCTTAAGGGATATTTTTCTCTAAAATGGGGGGACAAAGTTTGGGACTATGTTGAGATAACTCAAGGGCCTTTTGGTAATGCATGGAGGTGGAAGAAGTTTGATTTTGATGATTTGAATCAACAATAAAGGGACTTAATGAAGTCTATCTTGCAAAGTAGGAATATTGTCTTGACTGATAAAGAGGATAAGGTAGTTTGGTGTGGGGCAGTATTAGGCAATTATTCAGTAAAAAAATGGATATAATCTTTTGGATGGAAAAATGGAGGAGAGTTTTGTAGAAAGGAGGTTGTGTTGGCATAAGGATTTTTTACCTAAGGAAGGTACTCATGCTTGGCTTGCGGTGCAAGGAAAAATTCTAATAGGGGAAAGGATAAATAAATTGGGTTTTGTTGGGCCTACAAGGTGTGTAATGTGCGAGGAGGCAGAGGAAATAATTGATCATCTATTGGTACAATGTAATGTAGCTACAACTTGTTGGGATTATCTAAAAGGAAAATTAGGATGGCAGGGGCCCCTTATAAAAATGGTTAAGGGTGTTTTTGAGGGATGGCCATTGATGCAAGGGGTGTCCACACTTTCAAGTATATGGGTTGTTAGTCAATCTATAGTTGTATGGTAAATTTGGAAGGAAAATAATAGACACATTTTTAGAGATAAAAAGGAATCTATAGAAAGGTTAAAATGGTGGATTGATCTTTTGATTGAAGAGATGATGAGTGTAGCGACATCTTAAAACAAAATTTTATTAATACCCTACACAAAATTGGATAGAATTATTCATAAAGAGTGGCCAGGAATCAGAATTAAATCTGGAATGGGGACTTTAATTATAAAGAAGAGAAGAGATAAAGGGGAGAGGGTGGTGTGGAATAAACTAGAATTGGATTGGTTCAAAGTAAATTTTGACGGTGTAGCCAAGGTTAATCTGGGGCCTTCAAGAGATAGAGTTATTAAAAGGAATTGTGAGGGTAACACTATTGAAATTGCAGTGAAGCAGTTGGAGGATGGGACCAATAATATTGCAGAGATTAAGGCAACTATGTTGGCAGTGGGAGTAAAAAAGGCCTTAGGCATTCGTAAGATTCGTCTAGAAGGGGATTCTATGATTATAACTCAGGCCATAACAAAGATGATTACCAATGCCTAACATTTGAAAAAATTTATTTGGGTCAATAATAAGGTGTTGGAGATGTTTGACAACTTCAAAGTTATCCATATTTGTAGGCAACACAAATTGGAGGTGGATATACTTTCAAAATGGATACTTACTTTTGATAATATAAGAGATTTTAGATTTGATGATTATCTAAATTGTGTAGTTGATTATATTGATAGGGTGAGAAATAGATCGAGGTAATGTATGTGTCTAAGGTTGGTACTTTCGAGTTTGGGTTGATGGCTGATAAGTTGGAGGTATTAGTAAATAAATGTTTTAATTTATAAAAGTTGGAGGGTGGGGTGGTTAGATTATAACATGCCAATATTTTTTTGGTATGGAGCTTAAAGTTAAGGTAGAAATTTTTTATAATTAATGTAGAAAGTGGATTGTTATGTCATTTAAATACTAGATTTTTATGTTATTTAAACACAATAGATTGGCAAAAGGTTCGTATGAGAATTAATAAAGAATTCAAATGGTTGGGTGTGATTGATGGATATCACTAGCTATATATATATATATATATATATATATATATATATATATATATATATATATATATTATATTTATATAATTTATATAGAGAAAGCCGAGAGATATCGATGCTTTAATTTTTTAATGTGAAAGTTTTTTAAAAGTAAATTAAAGTCTCGATATCTCTAGGCTTTCTCTATATAAATTATATAAATATAATATATATATATAGCTAGTAGCATCCAGAGGGGAAAATTGTAAGAACAAAATTCTAACATTTATTATATAATATCATATTATAACATAAATTATATAAGATAATTCTCTATAATTTCATTGTGTATTTTATTTTATATAAGACTAATTTATTAATTCAACAAATATAAGTTTTATGTTTTATGGAAAATTAAATACTATTTTTAGTTTTCTGGTTAAGTTTAAAGCAAGGCTTGAATTTGATTGTATTTAGGTTTTATTTTTGGGAAGGGTTACAATTGAGGTTATTATTCAATTTAGTTTAGGGTTTAATTTAATATAGGGTCAGGGTTGGGGTTGGGATTGTTTGGTTCAAGATTAAAAAAGGCTTATGGCTTTGAATACGATTTGGGTTCATTTTTATTCATGGTTGTGTTTAGCATTTAGTTAGGTTTAGAGTTCCAATTAGACATTTATATTTTATAATTTGATATTAATTTTTTTTTTTTTTTTAAAAATTAATTATAATTTTTATTTTTCGGCTATGTTTAAATTATGACTTGAATTTGATTGTATTTAGGATTTATTCTGGGTAATGGTTAGAATAAAGCTTATAAGGGTTTAATTTAATTTAGTTTAATATATGAGAACGATTAGTTCAAGATGAGGTTTTTAATTATTGGGGTTCAATTATTTGTAATGTTGAATTAAGTCTATAGCCTGGGCTATTGTTTGGTTATCATCGAGACAATATTTTATTTGGTGTGGATAAAGTAGGGTATTGTTTAATTACTTTTGAGGATAGTATTTTATTTGGCGAGGATAGTATAAATAGGTTTGTGATTTTGTTTTATTTTAATTATTATGGTCGATGATTAAAGATAAGTGTTAACACAGGTTTCAAAGTGGTTTGGTGTAATGATTTGGTATAGTATTTATTTGTTGTAGGAGTTGGGATCAATTGTCTTGACATTGGATAAGGGTTTTATTAATTTTATGCTCAAGTGGTGTTAGGGTTACAGTTAAGTTTGAAGCAAGGCTTGAATTTGATTGTATTTAGGTTTTATTTTTGGTAAGGGTTACAATTGAGGTTATTATTCAATTTAGTTTAGGGTTTAATTTAATATAGGGTCAGGGTTGGGTTCATTTTTATTCATGGTTGTGTTTAGCATTTAGTTAGGTTTAGAGTTCCAATTAGACATTTATATTTTATAATTTGATATTAAAAAAAATTTCTATGTTTTACAAAAATATAATTATAATTTTTATTTTTCGCTATGTTTAAATTATGACTTGAATTTAATTGTATTTAGGATTTATTTTGGGTAATGGTTAGAATAAAGCTTATAGGGGTTTAATTTTATTTAGTTTAATATATGAGAATGATTTAGTTCAATACGAGGTTTTTAATTATTGAGGTTTTCAATTATTTTATTAATATTATTATTTTATTAAATATATTATTTTATTAAGAAAGATCTATTATTTTAATAATCTCTTGGAAAAACAATAAAACATTTTAAATAAATGGTAAGTAAAAATTATAATATTGGGGAGCAAATAAAATATAGAGAACATGTATATCCATGAAAATTTCACATACAATAAAGAAATAACGGCAATATTGTAGTGAGATACACAATTCTCTTTTATAAAGAATAATGAAAAAAATCAAAGTGCATTGTATGTGTTATATTTTTAAGAAAATAAACACTATTCTAGTTCTTATTTTAAATGTATTTGAAATTTTTGTTCTTGAATTAGATAGATATTTGTTCAAGTGGTGTTAGGGTTATGGTAAACTTTCTTATAGTGTTTGATTCATTTACAGTAAGGATTAAATTTCATTTAGTGTAAAGTTTAGGGTACATTTTAGTTGAAGGACATGATTTATTCATGTGTTAGCATTTAATATATTTGGAATATAGTAACATATTTTAATATATCCAAAATATAGTAACATATTTAAAATATATTTGAATAAAATAATTTAGTTTAAGAACAAGGTTTAATCAAAGGTTTAGAATTGAATTAGGTTTCTGCTCACTCCTAGTATTTGAGGATTCAATTCCAAAAAAGTAATAATCAAAACAAACTTCTTATTAACAAAAGAAATAGGTAATTCCACAATATATTGTATGTATTTGATTGATATTACATGTAATCACATAGAAGATTATAACTATACTTACTTTATATGAGTTTTTTAGACTATTTTATTAATATTATTATTTTATTAAATATATTTGTTTGAAGTCAAATTTACTTATATAATAAATATTATTTTTTCATATTTTAGTTCAATGATTCAATTGTTATAATAGATTTTAATCATAGATATGAATGATATTTCTTTTCATCCTATAATTTTTTTAGTAGTTATGCTAAATAGCTATAATAATTATATCTTATTATTTTCAAGTTACACAATAATGAAACTTAATAAAACTATCACATTTCAAAAATATATTCAATCTAACACTTTACTTAAAAAATAGGTTTTGTGTCATGTATAAAAAACCACATACATATTTCAATTGAAATAATAAGGGAAAAACATTTCACTATTAAACCATAACAATGTCGTGAAGATCAAACTATATATTGTGCATGATAATATAAAAGTTTATAAATGGTTTCTATCATGCATAAAAAAAGTTCAGTTGAAAAAAACATCTTAACTATATCAATGATAGTTAATTGGGCCAGTGCAAAGACCTTACAAAATGTTCACTAATGAGAACCGTATGTCGACCTTTATTTTCGTAATGATCACGGTAGACTTCTTCCATAAAATCTAGAAAAGCGGCTATTTGAGTATATGTCTCCTTAATCTTTTCCACAACATCTTTCATTTGCAAAATTTCATTCTCATCAATGTAATCAATCGATAAAGCTGCATTTTCAAAATCTATAAGCATTTTATAGCAACACTCCAATACAGATCTTGCACATTTATGAATAGGTGTTTGAGAAGAGCCATCAGAGTTGACTGAGGTAGGTGGACTTGGTACAACAATTTCAGATTCATTTTCAGAAAGATCCATTATTTTAATAATCTCCTGGAAAAAATAATAAAATATTTTAAATAAATAGTAAGTAAAAATTATCATATTGGGGAGCATATAAAATATAGAGAACATGTATATCCATGAAGATTTTACTTACAATAAAGAAATATCAGCAATATTGTAGTGAGATACACAATTCGCTTTTATAAAGAATAATGAAAAAAATGAAAGTGCATTGTATGTGTTATATTTTTAAGAAAACAAAAACTATTTTGGTTCTTCCTTTAAATCTCTTTAAGATTTTTTTTCTCAAATTAGATAGATATGTGTGAATATGTATGCCATAGACATGTAAACATACACATACTAAACAAAAGAACAATAAGTCACATTCTTGGTAATTTTTTGATATACATTAGAAATAATTTGGATCCCACCATGTAATCATACACATACTAAACAAAAGAACAATAAGTCACATTCTTGGAATTTTTTTGATATACATCAGAAATAATTTAGATGTCACCATTTTTAATTATTATGGTCATGCCTCTAATTATGCACTAGTTTTTTGTTAATTAATAATTTAGATGTCACCATTTTTAATTATTATGGTCATGCCTATAATTATGCACTATTTTTTTTTTCAATTAAATATGCAAGATGTCAACTTCTTAGAGTAGTGTAGTAAAATTAAATGTGATCATTTTGAAATTAATTGAATACGATCTATAACATATATCAACCAACACTAATGTCAACATACTTTGTTTACGTACAATTTCTATATTCAACTTTGAATTGTTGTAGGATTTTTTTTAACATTACAAAATTTACACTATTTTTCTTACAGCTATAATTCATCAACTTTGAAAATTACTATGTTATGATTCAAATGATATAAGATATACTTCTATATCATCTTTAAATCTATTTAAACTTTTTATTCTTCAATTATATAATAAATGTTAAAATTTTATTCTTATGATTATAAAAACACCATCATCTTTTCCATAATTTTTTTCAATTTTTTAAAAGAGTCACATTCAAAGATTGAAAGCATGTCTCTCAAGCAATGTAATTAATTGAAATACTATAAATAATTAATTATTCTAGTCACACTCATTGTCATCTTCATAGTGAACCAAATTTCATGGAATCAGGTCTTCAGTTGTGGGGTTTAGTATGTCAAACCAATATAGGTGCTCAAAGGTTCATCGTCGTAGATACTAGGTGCTTGTGTCCTCACACCTTGTTGAATAAAATTCACAAATTGTCTATGTCCATGTGGGTATTTGTTCTGTGACAATTTTTCTTACTCGTTCAACAAATGGTAAAGTTAAAAAAATTCCCTGAGGTCCCCATCTATCAACGACATGTCAATTCCATGGCGTGTCTGTTATCTCATCAAATTGTAAACAAAATATTTGCCCGTGATAGTGCATATTTGGTAAACCTTGAGTACTAATTTGTGGTGCTTTGAGCATTGTCTTTAACCAGAGCGGGCAATACTCTTCATTCAAAAAGGGGGCTTGTTGTAAGAAAACCTCTGCTGGAATAAAGTACAACTCAGTTGGATCACACTCTTCACAAAAAACCAATTCTGTAAAAATAGGATCTCTGTAGAAATGATTGAAATTCCTAAGTGCAGGCGGTATAAACCTAAGTAGACCTCTTTCCCGGAGAAGTCTTTTTACAGACAAATAGTTTGTTCTTTCTTCACTATGAATTATTTGAAGATCATTATGCTCATATGAGTCATCAACTCTAATTGTTCTTTGCCTCAACATATTATTTTTCTTTAAATATCTAGACAAAAAATACAAAAAATGATTATAGAAAAATGGACAGAATTATTGACGTTCTCATTTAGTAAAAATCACATGACTGCATATGGTCAAGATTTTAAATATTTTAATATAGAATCCTCAATTTTTTTTTACAAAAGCATTTTAATTAGCAATTATAAATGCACCAATATCATAAATTGAGAAAATAACATTTTTTTTCAAGAGGAAAAATAAAAAACATTATTTAGAAGCTTCGATGAAACATACAAAATCATATTTTAAAAGAACTTCTATCCACAAATGCATTTTATTGAGATACAATAAATAAGTCCTTATTCTATTCAAAGTTACTTTCATATTTGTTGAAAAATGTTACATGAACTGATTTCTATTGCTTTAAGCCTTCTTTCTTCAGCTTTTCTTTTTTCAAGTTGTTTTCCTTTTTTCATTTTCTCATAACGATCATAAGAAAATGGTGGCATTATTCTCAATCCTTGTAATGACTTTACATGAGATATTGCCACAAATGTCATACATGTTCTTTCTGTTGGTCCTATATCAACTGTTTCCTTTTCAAGTGTTAAACCTTGAGATTTGTGTGTTGTCAATGCCTAAGCCAATCTCAATGGTATTTGAGTTGTTAAACCTCTTTGTATTGCACTTATAGGTATTGTTTTAGGGTTATCTTCATTGAATGGGAATCCAGAGTAGGTGTCAAATTTTACCATGACATATAAGGGTAGTTCTAGTGGTGTACTTCTTGGTTTGTATACATTTTTCTAAACATAACCTAAAGCGCCATTTACAAGACCTGCTTCTATCCACATATTTGAAGTTAGCATAACTCTTGCATGCTTTGAGATCAACAATTCCATATCAAGCTCATCTGGAGAACTTTTTTCCCCTCGACTAACATTTGACACTTTTGTTGCAAGAATATGTGCAACAGGTTGTCTTAGAGAATGTAATTTATTTCTATTATGATTGTGAACATTATCATTAGTGGAAAACAAAAGAACATTATTATCAAAATCTTCATTTATCGGTGGAGAAATGTTGCTCCTTGTTCTTGACATCAACAACATCCAGTCATCAGTTGTTGGTTGCTCATCTCTGAGATTTGTCAATAATTAACAAAATTGTTTTTGTTCAAAATCCTCTCCATCTTGTCTAAAAACCTTTTCCAATGTCACCACCATTTTAAAGTCTTCCCATAGTAGCTTTTCTCGTCTCTTGCTATCATATGATGGCATGTCTTTCACTCAAGGGAGTTGTCTGAGGTCACCAACAAAAATGATTGAAATTCCTAAAAAAGTAGCAAAAATGAATTGGTAATACCTTAGCTAATAAATATTTTTTTTTCATATATCCATATCATATACAATAAATTTTCACTCATATACCAGATAAAATTTAAATGAATGCACACCTACAAAGTTAAGATTGACATTGTGAGGAAATGCTTGACGAAGTCGAGAGTCTATGTTGTCAAGGAGCTTCTCCCTAATAAAGCTCATTTCATCTATCAATATATATCTGATATGACTCATTTCTTCTTGAAACCTTGTCAAATGTGTTCCTTCCAATTGAGTGAAATCTTTTACTTGAATTTTCAACTTTGAATGAATAGTTGATCCACCTATGTTGAATGTTGCTACTCCTGTTGGTGCAAGAAGTAGAAGCAGAGACTAATTAGGAAATGCTTCTTGTTTGAAATTTTCATTGATTGCACCAATCAAATATGACTTTCCTGTACCTGTTGTTCCTTGAAGTATCATATACAAAGGCACTACATTTTGATCTCCATGATAGTGTGACATAATTATGTCAAATGCCTTTCTCTGTCTATCACTAAGACTGTCACAGTTGATATGTTGTTGTGTGTGAAGATTTGGAATGCATCCATTTTGAATTTTTAGGCATTACATAGGAAGGAAGTTTTGAGTTCAAAAAAAATTTGTGAGCCAAGAAGTTGGGAATAAATTTGCAGAAGGGTTAGTTTAGCGAAAGGGTGAAAATGGAGGTAACGTTTACTTTTAGAACAAAAAAGAAACAAAAGGGTTTGTTTGTGCCTATGGAGGATCATTGCTTGAAGAGGATTATAAGAGAAAGATTTGATGGTCATTATTTCTCTACATGTGGAGTCAAAATTGTGATTTTTTTATTTTTAATGGTTGATGTAATGAATGGATAGTGATAGTTAGGTGGAGCTTTTTAGCTGTTAGATTATATTATAATGTAATGTTGATTGATAGATTATGTAGGATGGGTAGTTTGGTTTAAGATGGGTCCATGTAATGGATTTTAGAAGTTTCTATGTGGATGTAAGAAGATGGTGAAGTGGAGGAACTTTATGTAAAAATATTTATATTATTAATAAAAATATACGTGCTACCAAGAAAAAAATAAAAATAAAAATAACTATATTGAACTATAAGTTCTCTAAAATTGAATTCTTTATTACTTATTACCTTGTCTTTGTCATTGAAAGGTGCTATAGTATAAATGATGGTTCCCTCTAATGATTAAGAGTCCTACCATATGGACAAGGTAGAGGATATATGCCATGGAAAAATTGTGAAAAGGGCTATAACAAGTAAAATACAATTGATACAAGTTAATATATT
Source organism: Chamaecyparis obtusa (assembly GCA_027943335.1). Classification (NCBI taxonomy): domain Eukaryota; kingdom Viridiplantae; phylum Streptophyta; class Pinopsida; order Cupressales; family Cupressaceae; genus Chamaecyparis; species Chamaecyparis obtusa. The sequence goes on from BSBK01000898.1 coordinate 3,678,916, forward strand.
ATTTCTGTTGACAAAGAAACATAAAATGTATATATCTACAATTTAAAATGAATGCATACCTGATCCTATGATGCTTCTCTTGATGTTCTATTAGGAAGATTTAGTTAAGGTGTAAACAATATACTAGTAAACCCCATTGGTCCCTAGATATATATAGAGGAAAAAAATATAAGACTACCAATCTAGATGTATGTGTATAATCATAATATGTGGTAAAATAATAAAAATATAAATGGTGCTACAATAACTCATATAAGTAATTTAAACTATCATTTCAATAAAAAATACTTTCAATTACCTTTCCTCAATCACCTAAACTAAAGGAAGAAGTTTCCATGTCTTGTGTTAACTACACTTGGCGTACCCTAGTATTGGACTTTCTAATTAGATTAATAACTAGGTTGTAAAACTTCAACTCATGGATTGGACATCCATGCTAAGTATCTATATTTCTTATGGTGAAGACTCATTTACTTGTCAACCTAGGAACATGTACTTGAAACGAGCCAACACTGTATGTGCATTAAGTCTCAACTAAAGCCATGCTATCCTACAACTTAAAGGAAATTGCATGAAATGAAATAATTCAATTACTCAACAAAATCCACTACTAGAATTGAACTCAAACAACTAATGACAATACTATCTAGGAAAAACAAACCTGAAACTACCTTGTTCACCTTTGTTGTAGGAACAGTCACAGGAAACTATCTTTGGTGGTTGTAGGAATAAACAAATGCTAAAATAACAACTATGAAGTGTACACAAATTAACTACAGAAAAAAAATAGGGAAATACTCACCACGTGGGCCCCCTTGGATGGGTATTTCCAGAACTAACAAAGATGCTTATAAACTAAAAGCATCATTTTATTCAACCAAGAAAGTGTTATTACATAAGATGAAACTGAAACTATTTTTTATATGCTGAAATTGGAAAATCTACAACATATAGAGTTCTTAACCTTTTTGAAGAGGCATCTGAACTTTATTTAAACAAAGATAATAACTAACTCTAAAAACTAACTAGTCCACTCTTAGAAAATAGTCAAACACAATTTATTACACTACAAGAAAGAAGGAAAGCTAGGAAACAAATAAGGAATAGCTAGTTGTTCAGTTGTAGAGAAGATATAGAATAACCACTTCTTCCTATATTTATTCCTTATCAAGAATGATTATTAAAGATCCATAAACTACTCCATACAAGCTATGGTTAATCAAATATTTCCTTCTTCAATGTTGGTTTTTTCTTAAACAATTTGACTTGGTCCTTAGTTGAATGCATGGCATGAATCTCCTTGAGCATGGGATTGACTAGTTTTGCTTATTAATTTTGTCTGCATCATAGCATTAGTGTGCGCAACAACATAGGTATATCCATTTCATGTTAAGATAACATTCATTAAACCATAACCGTGATTAATATGGATAAATTTCATAGCTATAACCTGTAATACCCCAAAAATGGGCTATAGGTTCATTAACCTCCTATATCGACATATTGAACGAAATCAACATCAAAGTCCTAACCTAAGGCACATCTAAACATCATCGAATCCTAATTGATTATCATAAATTCTGCATCGGGGAATATTCCTAGTAATATTCCTATTTTATCATAATTATCTTTGATTTAATGATTATTTGGCGACAAATCCTATTTATCCTAAAGTTTGATTAATTGAATATTCTCAATATTTAATTAATTAGATTTAATACTGCCACTTAATTATTTAATTGAAGTTAATTCTATTTATTCCTAAATTATATTATTTAATTTTGACAATTAATTCAAAATCTTATGAATAATTGATTAAATTCTTATTTAATTAATTAAAGCAAGTTGTCAATTTTTAATAATATTATTTTTTGAATAAAAGTTTGAAAAATAATTGATTAACCCATAAATCAATTGTTTTATTTTCAAAATCAATTAAGTTGGAAATAAATCACTTTATTATTAAATTAATTCATAAATAAATCATGGACAATCAAAAAAGCAGACAACTATCAATTATCAATTAAATCTAAACTCTATTTTGAGTTAATCTCTACTTTTGCATGTGTTTGTGAGTTAATTATCCTTTATTTAAAAATAACTCAAAAATCAACCTGAGTTATTTGAGTGATATATGGCTTTTTCTCATGCACCTCCAAAGCCCTGGATTTCTATAAATTAAGGCCTTAGCTCTTCACAAATCATCTCATATTTTTGCATCCTCACGCTGTCAAATTGGAGACTGAAGAATCATCTTTGCGAATCCAAGCTATTGTGAGATCAATCTTGTTTTTGAGTATTGCATATCATGGATCAATTTCATCTAGCTTAGAACTCATATCAAATTTTTCATCATAACTGCATAGAAAATACAAAAATATAGATTAATTTGTATTCATTTCATATCTAGCTTTTGCATTCAAATCCTTCGTTTAGGTGTCGTCAAGGTCACTGATTTTAGTATAATCTGAGAATACATACTCGCATCTACTAGAAGGCAGTAAATCGTCTGGTTAGTTTAGTTTTCCATTATTTGCACAATTTCAATTTTAGCTAACCTCTAATGTTTTACTGAAGTGTTGTGTCTACAGATCAGGTACAAAATTCACACACACATTTCTGGCACCCATCATGGGGCCCTGATACGGGTTTCCAATTCAATTCTATCAATTTCTATCTTTTCTTCTCAATTTTTGAGCCAAAACTGTAATTTTTAAATTCTATCCGTACAATTTTCATACGAGTTTCTGACAAAAGTCATCTCAGACTATACCCATTATCATACGACAATCTATTGGATCGAGAATCATGCCAGACTGTACACACTATCATTTGGAAGTTCAACTGTTGTATCATCATACACCCAGTGTCGTACGAGTTTCTGGACTATCGTCTGGAAGCAGACCCATTGTTGTATGAGTTTTGGCACCAGGTTTTCATTGTCGTTTCATTTTTTAGAGCAGTTTGTCAAATTTGATTTTTAGATTTCGACTAACGGCTAATCTTAACAATTGAAATTCTCTATTTTTGATTGACTCCTACTGGTTTTGATTGGAAAAAGTGCAAGAATTGCTAAAAGCAGGTAAGAATCTACTAAGCACATTGTGAGGAATCCAGGTAACCTTCTCAATTGATAACATTTCAATTTGGACTAAAATGAACATCTTGTGTGTCTAGCTTGAGTGCCTTTCTTTTCCATATCACACATTTCATTTGGGCTCTAAAAATGAACATAGATTTGCTTTCAGCATCTTTGTTACACATAGTAAATAGGCCCTATGAACACTATTCATGGCTCTTGAGAGAGTGAGTTTCCAGTGAAACTCTTCTCAATGAAGGAACCCTTGTAGGTAGGGAGGATACTGAGAGAGTCTCACGTTCCACTAGATCTGTGTGTCTTCAACTTTTGATCAAGGCATTCTCTCTCTGGAGAGGTTGATAGATCCTAAGGGGTTGACATCATAGATCTTTGTGAGATAAAAGTGAAAAGGCTAGGGGATTATGCTCTACTTCCTTTTTGGATAGTACCAGAAATCCAAATCCTTGAATCTGGAACCAGTCTCCATGTGGTATATCTTGTGAGTCACCTTTAGAGAGGGTTAACCATAGTGGACATTCCCTTAATTGGGTCAACCACATTGACAGAACCTCAAGTGGTAATAGCCATTTTCATCATGGTAGTGAAAACCGCTATATAAATGTCCTATTAGAAGAAATCTCCATAGGTGTGGTCTCTTGTTGGGCTGTCAGATCTCCCTAGCAGATCCTAAAGATTAAGTTCTCGGACTGTGTCAAAACCCCAGTGCACCTGGATTGGAGTTCGCCCTCTTGGATCATAAAAGTGGCAGAGTCAAACCATTACTAAAAACCCTAGTGAGGCCAAATTTTCATTTTCTAGGAATATGTGCATTAATGCAAAACTTTTTGGAACATACACAATTAGCACTTCTAAGGATTAGCACAAATAAGTCACTTGATTGTTCATGCACAAGGTTGCTTTTGCCCTTGTTCATTGTTTTCAGACATGCTTGAAATCACTTGCTTGCTATTTTGCATGCTTGCTTATCTATCTGGTTACTGAAAATGAACAAATCTGTTACAATCCTCAAATTTGGACATTGAAATTTGCAAACAATCCAAAACTGAAAACCCTAAATTTGCAAAATTTGAAGTGAAATTCCTTTCTGGAGTCAAAAGTCATCTTAGGAGGTCAGAAAGTCATACGAGTTTTTATCAAATGTCATTTCATTACTGCCCAACTGTCATATGGTAAAGAACCCAGTGTCATACGAGTCTTTCTGCCAGTCAAATTTGAAAAGTCAAATCCTGCTAGCAACTGTCATGCAAGTTTTGCAACTATCATATGAGCTTTTAAACTATCATTTCATAGCATACCCACTGTCGTACGAGTCTGCAGAGTGTCATTTGGGAAAATTTTGAAAAGTTGTCAAAAAATTGTCAGAATTGCTAGATACTTAGCTTTTCTAGCCTATTTCTAGAATCTGTCAAATAAATCACTATGTCAGGAATAGAGAAATGTCAAAACCTTGTGTAAAAATCAATTTGAGTCTTTATCATCTTGTGTCAAAACCTTGTCATAACTATCAATCTTCAATCAATCTTCAAAATGGCTAAGTGTTGTGAACTCGTGTCCGCTATCTTTTGGGAATCTACCCATACATCCAGGGCATAGTCTCCTTCATTTACATCTAATCCAAGCTTCAATCAACCAAACCTTGACAAGGTTGCATCATTTGATCTTTTTGAATCAGATCTTTGTTTAGTTGTCTTCATCCTATTCTTTTGTTTCACCCAAGGTTAATGGTGGAAACTAGAGCTTCCTCTCACAAGAAATCTGGAGAAGCATCCCATACCTTACCTATTACCAATACCAAGGGTCCAACTCTTGAACAACTCTACAATTTAGGTCTTTACGAAGACGACGGTCTTGGCAACCTTCGATTAAAAATTGGTTACATTCCTCCATCAACTCACGGAGGTACCCAACAATCCCCACATCAATCTATTCTAGGGAGTCCACAAACTCCTACCATGTCTCAAGCAGGGACGAATCACGGCTCTCAAGGAGCTCAATCTCAACATGGTGCAGATCAGGAACCCACACCTAAAGAAATTGCTCAATATCAAAATGATGATAACTTCAAACGAATGATGAAGCATTTTTTGAAAGAAGACAGAGAGGCATACTTTTTACAATTGGCTCATCAAGGAGCTAAACTTCCTCCCAACTTTAATGTTGAAGATATCATTACACATGAGGAAGAAAATTCACTCACAACTATGATGAAATAGATGCATGCCATGCAAGTCAAGCTTAATAATCTTGAGAAAGAAAAGGAACCCAAGGAGTTCTCCATGGAGGCCCTATGTCCTTTTCCATTCGACAAAGACTTGTACATGCCACCATTCCCAAAAAGAGTGGAGATGCCTAAGTATGATAAGTATGATGGACACTCAGATCCTCAAGATCATGTCAGAGATTTCTGTACACAATCCATGGATTTCATGCATGAACCAACCTATCTAATGTACCTCTTTCCTAGATCTCTAGGTGGAGCATCCATTCATTGGTTTTCTAGATTGCCTCCTACGATTAAAACTTTTGAGGAGTTGATTAAACTATTTTATCAACAATACTCCTACAATATTCAACACCCAGTCACCATGATTGATATTTTTAACCTCAAGCAATATCCAGGAGAACCATTCCTAACATTCCTCAAGAGGTGGTGAAAGAAGTTCTCTCTATATGCTAGACCAATTCCCAAAATGGAGAAACTCAAAATCTTTATCAATAACCTTGTCCCAGAGATCAACTACCCATTACAAATGTAAGATCATACATCTTTTGACAAAATGGTAGATAATGCAATCAAGATTGAGAAAGTACTTGTCAAGAAAGGAGATATCATGCTTCAAAAGGAAAAATACGAATCTAGATCTAGTTCCAAAGATAAGAATAAAAATTGGAACAAGAACAAAGGCATCATCACAGATGGCATTGTTGACACTATCTGTGCCCCATCAAAGGCACCAGCCTACAACCTAACTCTTGGTTCTGAAGCCATTAAAGCTTTAGAACAAAAGTCATCCAAACCATTCCAAAAGAAGCCAAAATACAAATCTTGGGATAAAAAGAGAAAGTTCACTCCTCTTGGAGAATCTTTAGAATCAGCTATGATAACTCTACTAGCCGATAACATCATCTCTTTGCCAGCAATCTGATAATCTAATCTAGACCCTAAGCCACATTGGTGGAAAGAAAATGAATTATGTGATTTCCATCGAGGTAAAGGTCACAAAACTAATAACTACTTACGGTTGAAACACACCATTCAAGATTTGATCGATAGTGGAGACATCACAGTTGAAAATCCTAAGAGCAATAATGATCATATGGCATTTATAGAACCATTTCCACAACATGGTCAAAGAGTTTCAACTTCTCAGCCTAATATGGGGGCAAAAGTCAATTATGCCTACCCTAGAAATAATGTTGTCATCAATATGGTTGAACCATGTCTCTCTAAAAGTTGAAATGTCATCACAATTGTACGAAGAGAACGGGATCATTCCTTAGCTAATGCAGTTACTCGATCACAAGCTCAGGCACATCTAAAAGGACAAATCCCAGATTCATCTAATGTCCCTAAGATACCCTTCAATCTTTCATCTACTTCCAAACAGAAGTCTACTTCCAAATCTTCCAATCCAAAGGATACAAGGCCTACATCTTATAGTATTATTCAACAACTCTAGCACACTAATGCCAAAATCTCTATGTTTGAGTTGCTTTGAATATCCCCAACTCACAGATCCATACTAGACAAAGCTTTTCTTGGTTCCAATGTTCCTGATGACCTTGATTTAGATAGGTTCCAGACTATGGTTGGACATCTTACATCTCCGCAATATATCTCCTTTTTAGAGGAAGATGACAACTCCTTGAGTCACCCACATAACCAGCCCTTGCATATAGAGGTCTTGATCTAGAACCATAGAGTCAAATGTGTGTTGATAGATGGGGGTGTTGGCCTAAACATTTGTTCTTACAGCTTGATCACACAATTGGGATTTTTAGAATTGGCTATTGATCCTAGAAAGAAAATAACTATCAAAGCCTATGATGAATAAGAAAGATTTTCTAAAGGCACCATTGTCTTACCTATCGGAGTAGGTCTAGTTATCAAAGATACCATCTGTCAAGTGCTTGATCTACCTTTGGCCTACAACATCCTCCTAGGGAGACCATGGATACATGAAATGCAAGCTATTCCTTCTACATACCATAAATGTTTGAAGTTTCCTTATGAAGGAGTAGAGGTTACTATCCCCGCAGATCTGAATACAACTTGCAATACATTGAAGGAAAGTGCAGATAAGCTTGTGCCTAATAATAGAGAATCTTCCATTGAATCAACTAAAGAGGCATCCACATCTAAAATGGAAGATCTTGCAAAAGAGGTTAATATCAAAGAAAATAGTATGGGAGAATATACTATGGAGCCAGTCTTATCTTTGACATCTCTCCCTATCTCACCTAAGTCTTATGGACAATCTTTGAAATAGTCCAAGCCCTCACCTAAAGAACCTCTTGAAGCATATAAAAAGAATTTTGTGGCAGAACAAGTATCCAAGCAAGAGTTTGAAGAGGATGAAGCTATGCTATCATGGCTATACAAAGATGAATCTGAATCCCACAATGTTCAAACTAACGACTCTACAACACCACATATCCCTTCTAAGTCATACGGTCCAGGAAATAAATTAATAGCTAAGATGGGATATCTAGGTCAAGGACCTCTAGGAGTTAGAGGAAAAGGTCTTGAGGCACCTCTTCCCCATACTGGTAGAGCAAATAAAGATAAAGTTGGATTAGGATTTAAAAAGAAACCCTTCCACCTCAAAGGTAATTGTTCCCATGTCATAGAGAAGATCGCACTAGGAGAAGCCCTTCTTAAGAAAGAAGAAATAGAACCATCAAATAGTGATTCAGACAGCTCATAACTCATCCCCTATGAAAAATTGCCTAAAGAGATCAAAGACCTTCTTGATGATAAAGATGATCCAATCAAAAGAATTAATGTAGTAGAAACACAAGAACCTACTATCAATCAAGAGATAGTTGCCACACAAGAACCAGCTAATCTCAAAACTAATCAAGAGGATCAAGAAGAAGGTGGTAGTTATTTTGAAACTGATTCCCATGAGTATGAATTCAAATCAGGAATTGACGGTAACCCTTCTTGGGGTATTCACCTTGACTTTACTCATGTTCTAAGATTTCCTAGAGATCCTAAATCAGAAGTTGAATCAAATGACTATGAATGGGGAGCCATTCCAAAACCAGATGAAGATGAGCTTATTATAGAGAAACATGTTGATTTTATTCACCAATATGCACCACAACCCAACGTAAGTCTAGAGAGAAATGATGAACCTATCGAGTTTGATCCACCTATGGCTGAATTAGACTCCCACAATGACATTGAGCCTATTCATGAATTGAATGTCTTAAGTTGTAATATCACCTTTGAACTCGAGTGTTGGGTTAGGACCAATGATGACAAATCCATATCCGTAAACACTATCTCCCAATCTTCCCCCACTTTGACTATCCAATATCCAGAACTTATTGATCAAACCTCCACAAATTTAAGCCATGGTGTTTACACCTTTCCCAATGACTATGCCCTTGCTTGCTACCTCAATGCAGTTGAGCCTATGAGTACTTCCATTAGTAAACTGAGTGTTAGTATGACCAAGTCAAACATCAAATATCTTAGTCAAAAGAATAAAAATAAAAATAATAAGAGTTCTGAGGGTGAAAACCACTTTGTGGCAGTCTCAGAACCTACAAAAGTAAAAAGAAAAGATGTATCTAAAGGTGAAAACCTCTCTAAGGCACCTAAGGATGAGATATTTGATGTCCTTCTAAGTCATTTACAAGACAGATCTCTAGTTCTAATTGAGCCCACTCAATCTATCAATTTGGGTACAACAGAGGAACCATAATTGGTACATGTAGCACAATCATTATCAGAAGAAGAGAAGCAAAAATTTACAACATTCTTAACAGAAAAAAAGATCAACTTTGCATGGAAATATTCAGATATGTCAGGATTGGATCCTAATCTTATAATGCATCATTTATCTATTGCTCCAAATGTCAAACCTGTCAAGCAAAAATTGAGAAAGATGCATCCTCAAGTTGCACTCTTGGTAAAAGCTGAATTAGAGAAGCTCCTAAAAGCCAGATTCATCCGAGTTATTGACTATGCAGAGTGGATCTCTAATATTGTACCTATTTCAAAACTAGATAAATCAATTAGAGTGTGCACAGACTTTAGAGATGTAAATAGAGCATGCCCTAAGGATGATTTTCCACTACCTAACATTGACATGATAGTGGACATGACTGCGGGTTTTGAGATGTACTCTCTAATGGATGGTTTTTCTGGATATAACCAAATAAAAATTGCTCCAAAGGATCAAGAGAAAACTGCTTTCACATGTGCATGGGGTACCTTCTGTTAGAATGTCATGCCATTTGGGCTTAAAAATGCTGGTGCTACATATCAAAGAGCCATGACATCTATTTTTCATGACATGATGCATAGGAGTATGGAGGATTATGTTGATGATACTTTGGCAAAATCTATGCTTAGGGCTGCACATCTAGATGACTTGAGCAAGATACTAGACAGAATGGAGAAATTTAGTCTCAGACTAAATCCCAAGAAGTGTGCTTTTGGTGTCACTTCTAGAAAGCTCTTAGGATACATAGTTTCAAAGAAGGGCATTGAAGTTGATCCAGCTAAAGTCAAGGCTATAATAGAGATGCAACCTCCCAAGAATATCAGTCAAATGAGAACCTTACAAGGGAGAGTACAATCTATCAGAAGATTCATATCATAGCTTGCTGATATATCACAACCTTTTACAAAAACATTACATAAAGGTGTGACCTTTGCATGGAATGAAGAATGTGAGAACAACTTTAACCATATCAAGAAGTATCTATCAAATCCTCCTATCTTGATGCCTCCTATTCATGGGAAGCCATTGATCTTATATGTCTCCACTACAGATACATCACTGGGGGTATTGCTAGCATAGCATGATGAGAACAAAAAGGAAAGAGCTATATACTATATCAGTTGAACATTGGTTGCATATGAGAAGAACTATTCAATGATTGAGAAAGCTTGTCTAGCTATGATATTTGCATCATAGAAACTAAGACACTACATGTTAGCTCATACCACACATTTGGTAGCTAAGATTGATCCACTCAAGTACCTTCTAAGAAAAGCTTCCCTCACAGGTAGATTAGCTAAATGGGTCATGCTCTTAAGTGAATTTGACATTGAATATGTGGAATGAAAAGCTATCAAAGGATAGGTTATTGCTGATCAATTAGCAGATGCACCTATGATTGATGATACACCACTACAAATGGAATTTCTAGATTCCTCTATCATGACTCTTTCTTCTAGAGAATGGTAGTTATTCTTTGATGGCTCCTATACATAGAATGGATTTGGAGTAGGCATATTGTTCATAACTTCTCAAGGATACTCAATCCCAAAAGCATTCAGATTAAAGTTTCCTTGCACAAACAATATTGCAGAATATGAAGCCCTTTTGAATGGTATGAAAATAGCAATTGAATGGAGAGTAACAGAGCTACACATTCATGGAGACTCTCAACTTGTTATTCATCAAGTCAATGATGTGTACCAAACTAAAGATGAAAAGCTCATTCCTTACAAGAGAATGGTAGATGATTTAAAGAAGTATTTCATATCTATCACATTTGAGAAAATTCCTAGAATGGAGAATAAGGCTGCCGATGCAATGGCAACACTAGCTACTTTATTACAACAGCTTGAACATGAGCTACGCTACAAGTTCCTGGTGGAAGCACTATCTTATCCTTCATATGACTCACCCAAAACCCACATGATTTGCACCATTGTAGGTCATGATTCATCTAGATACAAAAACCTATTTTCCTATCTCCAAGACCAAATCATTCCCGATACCTTCAACCACCATGAAAAGAGATACCTTATCCGTAATGCCTCCCGATATGTCATCATTGGTCACGATCTGTACAAATGAGGTCTAGATGGTACACTACTTAGATGTTTAGAATGGGAAGAGTCTCAACATGCATTAGAGGAAGTCCATGATGGTATTTGTGGGTCACACTCGAACGGTTTAACACTAGCTCAAAAAATTATTAGGGCTGGGTACTATTGGCCTGAGATGGAGAAAGAGGCTATCAAATTTGCTAAGAATTGTCAAAAATGTCAAGTGCATGGCAACTTAATTCATGCTCTAGGGAGAGATCTAATTCCCTTTACTACATAATGGCCTTTTCACCAGTGGGCATTTGATCTTATAGGAGCTATACATCCTCATTCTTCTAATGGACATACCCATATAATCACTGCTATAGATTATTTTACAAAATGGGTAGAAGTAGTCCCTTTGACACAAGCAACTAGAAAGAAAATATCTATGTTCATATTGAACTATATCATATTTAGATATGGGATACCTCATTCCATAATCACAGATAATGGTGGACAATTCAAGAACAAAGACCTAGATGATTTATGTGCTAAATTCAAGATTACACAACATTGGTCTTCTATCTACTATCCTCAAGGGAATGGACAAGCAAAGGCTTCTAACAAGAATCTGTTGAAAATCTTACACCAAACAGTTAATAATATAGGAAGAGACTGGCATCTCATGATCAATCCAACTCTCTGGGCCTATAGAACAAGTATCAGAACACCTACTGGGGCTACACCTTTCACTTTAGTTAATGGGTCTGAAGTGGTACTGCCTATTGAGGTTGAAATCCCATCACTAAGAATCAATATGCATGGTCTAGTAATTGATGATGACTACAGAGTGTCTAGGTTTCAAGAACTTGAACTACTAGATGAGCACAGACAAGCAGCGTATGATCATCTCAGAGTATATCAGAAGAGAATGTCTAGAGGCTACAACAAGAAAGTCAGACATAGAGAATTTCAGGTTGGTGATCTAGTCTTGAGAGAGAATCCTAAAAATCAATCACATAGAGAACGCAAGGGAAAGTTTGAACCCAACTGGCTGGGTCCCTTTGTAATCACTACTACTTTTGGCTCTAGTGCCTATCAAATCTCAACGACTGAAGGAGAACAGCTCCGAGAACCAATCAATGTTCTCCATCTGAAGAAATTCTATGCCTAAGGCATTCAGTCTATGGTAAAGTGTCCTGAAAAAATCTTTAAAATTGGAAAAAGTCCTAAAAAAATGAACATCTTGGTGAAAAACTAGCAATAGGCACCTTGATGATTCACAAAAAAAGTGAAAAATACCAAAAATATCAAAAAATTTGAAAAAATGAAAAATGACAAAAAAATGGAGAAAAGAAAAAGTGCCTTGGTGAAAACTTGGAAATAGGCGCCTTGGTAGCAAAAATAGAATCTCTGCCAAGATGGTGAAAACTCGGCAAACGGGTGCCACTTGTTTCAAAACACTCCATCTATCAACGCAATCTTGGTCTTTCCCAGCTTTCAGTCTTGCTTTAGTTTGTACATATCTCCCGATTTGTTTCTGCATTCCTGTTATTCAATAAGTCAGTTTGTACACCAATCAGCTCAAGTGTCTGTATCCTATCAATGCTTAAAACTTGGGGGCAATCAATGTCATATCCTATGGCCTCCAATGTATCTTAGATGTATCATATCCAGTCAGAGTCCTTTGAAGCTTCATTTGAGTCAGTCAATCAGTCTTGTCTCCAGAAATGATTTTGCATCTACAACAATGCAATCAAACATCAAACACAAACTAAAAATAATTTATGCTTTTATCTCCTTGTATGCTTACTAATTCACATTGAGATTTTTGCATTATTGTGTTCCCACAAGCTCTTCGATGATGTCCTTTACAGGATTTAGAGAGTGATGACTGGGGGCATAATCTTTTCTTTGTTTTTTGCTTATATGTGAAAATCTAACAACTTTGAAAATTCTGGATTGATATGGTGTCTGACTGTAAGAGCCTCTATCTCGAATTGGATGGCCATGCGTACCTCAACCATTGATACCCAAAAAATTTAAGGAAGTTTGATCTAACTATTGTCTTTTTGAGTGAGTTCTTTCTCCTATTGTGAACTACGATCTTACCTACGGATGTGAACGATAAAGGGTCACTACGGGTAATTCACATTGGATTTGGAATGATCTCTTGACTGTTTGATGTGTTTTTACCGCAAGGTGTATTCTGGTCATCATGATGTTTATGTTTTTATGCTTATACAAATTGCTATATCAAAATGGACATGATATTCAGGTCATCCTGGCGTTTGTGCCTTGGTGCTTATATCTAATCCGACATTCCAAAAATAAAATCAATATTCATATGTCCATGATTTCATAATCAGTGGGTGTTGTATTGATTCCTACGCATACAGATCGATATTCATATGTCTATGGTTTTATAACTAGTGGGCATTGTATTGATTTATCCAGTTACCTAAAAATTCAATGATGAGAATGACCGACACATGATCAGTGACTAGGTCCTAGGTCTTAGGTTGCATTTCATTCTGCATGTCTCTTTTCATTTTGCATGTTTTCATGATCTCATAATAGCTAAACGAACTTCAGTGCTTAAACAATTCTTCAAATATCTCTTCAAATCTAACAAGAGCTGAATCTCACATGAAGGTTCCTCCAACGAAACAACAAGTAGAATCCTTTTTCGAGATCAAAATTCAAATCTAAGATCATTTACTATGTCAAAATTGTGATTTAAAATTTTTGGACCCAGGACGGTCTACTGCTTGCATAATCAACCTTCACTCATCATAGAAATCTAGTATTCAACTTAACTGATTATCTTACATCAAACTATCAAAATTTCAACTTTGTCAACCATTGTCAACTCATGGTTTAACCTAGTCCCACTTGGTCTCCAGGACCTCCAAATGATGCAGAATGCATTCTCAAACATGTTTACCCACTTCTCAAATCAATTAGCATGCTTCTAAACTATCAATGCTGACTTTTCTTGTCAGATTTCAATTTTAATCCCGAAGGGGGCATGGTATTGCATATCATTCAAAGTTTGTAATCTAAATTTGAAATCTATTCTTTCCTCAGTAATCAAGACAACAACCATGTCTAGTTGTTGATTCATCAAAAGACCTCATCACTTGGGGCAAATCAATCATCGCTTGGGGCATATCAAATTCATTGAGATCCATATCAATCTGGTATTCTCCTAATCTTGTAAATTGTACCAGTTTTTGAAACTATCAATTTAATTATGTTATTTCCTTGATTCTTTGGTAACTGAAGGGTTCAGATGTGATACATATGTGATTCTTCTAAGGACAATCGAGTCTGGAATCGGTCACTCACTTCTTCGCAATCATAAGGTTCGAAATCAGGCATTTTGACACTTTTTCGCAATCATCGGTTTATTTGCTGTTATCATTAACATTATCTTTGGTCATTCAGGACCTAATATCTTCATATCAATTTCAATCAGTTTTGGTCTCATATCAATATCAATTTCAAACATCAGTTTCAATATCATACACAGACTATCTTTGAACCACTGCGCTTCGCACAGTAATTCAAAGAGGGGCAAAATGTAATACCCCAAAAATGGGCTATAGGTTCATTAACCTCCTATATCGACATATCGAATGAAATCAACATCAAAGTCCTAACCTAAGGCACATCTAAACATCATCGAATCCTAATTGATTATCATAAATTCTGCATCGAGGAATATTCCTAGTAATATTCCTATTTTATCATAATTATCTTTGATTTAGTGATTATTTGGCGATAAATCCTATTTATCCTAAAGTTTGATTAATTGAATATTCTCAATATTTAATTAATTAGATTTAATACTGCCACTTAATTATTTAATTGAAGTTAATTCTATTTATTCCTAAATTGTATTATTTAATTTTGACAATAAATCCAAAATCCTATGAATAATTGATTAAATTCTTATTTAATTAATTAAAGCAAGTTGTCAATTTTTAATAATATTGTTTTTTGAATAAAAGTTTGAAAAGTAATTGATTAACCCATAAATCAATTGTTTTATTTTCAAAATCAATTAAGTTGGAAATAAATCACTTTATTATTAAATTAATTCATAAATAAATCATGCACAATCAAAAAAGCAGACAACTATCAATTATCAATTAAATCTAAACTCTATTTTGAGTTAATCTTTGCTTTTGCATGTTTTTGTGAGTTGTTTATCCTTTATTTAAAAATAACTCAAAAATCAACCTGAGTTATTTGAGTGATTTATGGCTTTTTCTCATGCACCTCCAAAGCCCTGGATTTCTATAAATTAAGGCTTTAGCTCTTCACAAATCATCTCATATTTTTGCATCCTCACGCTGTCGAATTGGAGACTGAAGAATCATCTTTGTGAATCCAAGCTATTGTGAGATCATTCTTGTTTTTGAGTATTGCATATCATAGATCAATTTCATCTAGCTTAGAACTCATATCAGATTTTTCATCATAATTGCATAAAAAATACAAAAATATAGATTAATTTGTATTCATTTCATATCTAGATTTTGCATTCAAATCCTTTGTTTAGGTGTCATCAAGGTCACTGATCTCGGTATAATATGAGAATACATACTCACATCTACTAGAAGGCAGTAAATCGTCTGGTTAGTTTAGTTTTTCATTATTTGCATGATTTCAATTTTAGCTCACCTCTAATGTTTTACTGAAGTGTTGTGTCTACAGATCAGGTACAAAATTCACACACACATAACCATTTGGGAGTTTTTTCATTAAATGGGGAGTTTAAGGATAAATTCATAACCGTGATATCAAGTTTAGCCAAACATCAAAAAATACTAAATAACCAAGTTCTATACCCTTTAACCATGACCACACACTTTACCAAGATAATAAAAACATATCAAACATTGACAAAATAGAGCCATTACTTGGGCTCATCATTGCCCCCCAGCCTAGTTTCTTTCTTGTCCTACAACAAGT